>JAQIXA010001057.1:0-29628 GCA_034699045.1 Nanhermannia cf. coronata Gr-Ori-00579
TTGGGATTGGTGTATTTTTTAAAGCCTTTAGCGAATCACCATAGAAACACAATTGGTTTTTTAGCTAACCCTTAAAAATATTTGCAAAGTTACAGAATCAAAATTAAAGCCAAAATTCCCGAAAAAAATTCAAAAATTGAATAATTTTTTTTGGATTTTTGAGAGCAATTAATTTTTGTCGACAATGACCATCTTTATAATTGTATCGTTGAATATTAAACGAAACTTTTCATTCAAAATTTTGAATATTATACAAGTATTGTACAAATTCACAATATTACTGTATTTGTAATTGAAGATGGTCTTTTCTAGAATCAAAAATTTGATATGAGGTTTCAAAAAATAACAATTGTATTCGATTTTTTTGAAAATCGAGATAATAATTAATTAATATATGTACTCGTACAAGATAAATAAATATACCTTATACCTATACTCGTAGTTGGAAACATTGATATACTGATTCTGAGTAGAGAAATTGGATAAAAATCTCAAAATTTTATGAGATATCGGTATTACAGGTTTCTACTGATATTACAGGAGATCTAAAATATTATTTTCATTCTGAATAACCCTGTATAACCCTATGTACCTTAGGTTTTAATACATAGGGTACTTACTTTTTATATAGGCACTATAGAAGTATAGGCAAGGTAAATTTTTACGACTTTTCAAATAAATTTAACTCTTTTTAGATATTTTTTCTTGACTTTTACCTTGAAATTTTATGTACCTACTACTCGAGTATATATCTATTACCTACCAGATTAATTTTCTGTATAAGGCATTGTAAATTCATTATTTAAAATCAAAATTCCTATAGTATAGTAGCCAAAAATATATAATAAGCTTCAGATATATATAAAATTTTGATCCTATGAGTAAAATGATATTCTAATTCTAACATTTGTACCCATGTGTATAAGCTATGATATCTAAATGCATAATTATTTGTAGATATCTATACCTACTATACTCTATATTTAATAACAAAAATTACATTATTTTAATTAAATTTTTCTTATAAAAATAATTTTATTTCCAACATTTCATTTCATTTGAAAAATTTCGAACCTTATTCAAAACCAGCAGTTTTAAAATTACAAAAATTTCAGTCATCTAAACATTGTACATTTTCCGAATCAAAATACATAGAATTAAATTAAATTAAATGGCAATTAATTTAACTAATTTTTTTCGACGACTTTGTCAACTTGATTGCTATAACCTCCAGCAGAATCGCTTGAACTTTCACTGTGTGACGATGATGGACCATGTCCAGATGAGACCACGTGATGTCCAGAATGACCTGAATGTCCTGAACTTAAAGTTTCAATGTTGTGACTGACGGCTACTGGAGCTGCATGTGCTACATGAATAGCTGGAGCATGTTCTTCAGCAAGCTTCACCACTGGATGGTTGTACACTACTGGAGCAGCCTTTAAAAGTTCAAAATTTACAAAATTGCATTTGTATAAAGAGGGTTCCGGGATTTGTGCAAAGGAAATGCCAATACTTTGTTCACAGCTTTTGTAATGCTATATCGACGTAAAATTTAGCCCAAAACTCGATTTTGATAATGATTTGGTCAAATTCCGCTGCAAATAGCTCCAAAAATGAAGCGGGAATATTCAAAAATCATCAAAAATCCTTATATTTCACTATTTCAGTCAGTTTTTGATTATTTTCAAATATTCCCGCTTCAGTTTTGGAGTTGTTTGCATCGGAATTAGCCAAAATGATTATCAAAATCGTGTGTTCGGCTAAATTTTGCGTCGATTCAGCACTACAAAAGCTGTGAATAAGGTAATTGGCATTTACTATGCACAAATCCCTTTGAATCAAAGCCAAATTATAATTTTTATGGACTTACTTGAACATCCTGAGCAGCATGAGTTTGGACAACTCTTTGGAAATTTGGAATAACTCTGGTTTGATGTTGATGACTTTGAACGACTCTGGTCTTTTGTTGTTCGTAGTTGTGAATGACAGGTTGGACCACTTTGGTCAAGTGGACATTGTGACGATTGAGGTTGTGTTCATGGACCACATGTTGGTGAACATTCTTCTGATGGACATTGATATTTCTCAAATTGTGTCTGTGTAAGTTTTGTCTGTTGATGATTCTTTGATGTTCATGAGTTTCTCGGACTTTTTGGGTTTGATGGTTGTGTTCATGTACCTGAAAAAAAGTCAAATTTTAGAGGTTTTGAAAAATTATGCCATTAATTAGTAATAGATTAGGAATAATTCGGAAACTGCATCATCTGAAAGTAGGCTGTCCGAATCTCAAAAATGTTCCCAAACTATTCCTAATCTACCCTTATTTTTGTCAATTTACCTTGTGTTCATGTGAATCAGTGTTATGAACTCTAAAGACTTGTCTGTGTGTTTCGATAATTCTGGTTGGAACTTCGACTGCAGCAACATGACCTGCATCTGGTGATTCAACAACAACTGCAGAGTCTGAGTTTGGAATGGCTGATCCTGAAACGATAGCTGGAGTTCCATATCCACCTGATGAAGAATCACCGACTGAAACTGCACCACCATTTCCATATCCTAAAAAAAAATTTAAATTCACAATAAATTCCAAAACTTTGAGAGAAATATACCGAGGCCTTAAAACTTTCTAACATCGATATTCAAAAAAATACAATATGTACCTACGACAAGTAGTTTAATTAATTATTTATTAGTCTATATAAGCTCAGAAATTTCCAATTTTGACCTCAAGTTAGTACAAAAAAAGATAAAATCGAGAATTTCAGAAAAACAGAATAGAATCTACATTATAGTTTATGATCTAAAAATTGGAAAAAGATAAGTTAATATCATCATGAAGCTCTTGAAAATCATGAAAATACTTCAAAAACTTAGAAAATTTGCATTCGTTCGAAAAATTCGAAAAAATTAGGATTATTTACCTGACCAAGCTGCCATATCGTCACCGGAAACGACCTGACTGTTGTCCCAAACATTTCCACCATCTCCAACAACGGTCACTTCACCACCATCAGATGCACCTGAATCCCATCCTGAGCCACCTGAAGATGCACCTCCATTTCCGTATCCTTCCCAAGCACTTTGGTGGACAACTGGTGCACCAGAATGGACGATGGCTGGGCGGCTGTAGGCCACAATCCTTTGTGGTTCTTCACCCCAACCTCCATTGGATTCGAACATGGCTGGAGCTCCCCAACCTCGTGATCCTCGAAGACCTGGAATCACAAAAGTTTTTTTTAGACATTTCAATATTTTTTTAATAATCTAATTTTGAAATTCTGTTTTAAAATTTTAGAAAATGGACTCAAGTCGTTTGTTTAAAATTTAAATATTTCGTAAATTTTATATTCTAGATACCCTATCCTACTCTTAATTTCTAGTTATATATATGTAAAGAGATTATTTCAAGTCTAAATTTTGGTTTACAGTTAAACTTCTAGGTATAAAAGATTGCAAAAAATGCTATATAGAAAGGATTAGTAAAGGTTAATTTTTAAAATTAACATTTTTCTGATATGATATGATATTGATTGAAGAATAGAAATTTAGAAAAATTAATAAAAATGATTGTAATGCATTACAAACTTGTACTCCGTATTAAGTAAGTAATTGAAGTTGAAACTAGTTAATAAACAAAACATGCTAGCGCAAAGTACCTACAATTTATTAATGTGCTAAATTACGTGATATAAGAAATTGGAAACTCGATAAACTTCATAATATCTTAAGATACCTATTACTTTGTACAAATGTAGGGTACTTGAATTGTATAGAATTTAAAATTTTTTAAATGTTTTAAGGATAAAATATTTAAAATGCAAATTTTGTAATTCAAAGTGTGTAAATTGGCAATTAATACTTTTAAGGTTAGGCGAGGTATAGAAAATCTTATTATTTTATAAAAAATGGTTTTTACTAACCTGAGAGTGTGTTTCTGACAAGTCCAATGATCCTGCTTGGGATTCTGACTAAACTTGACACTACTTGAGTTCCAGCATGTAAAAGGCCATGTCCTATCCCATGACCATGTCCACCATGTCCACCATGTCCACCATAATGTCCATGTTGTGGTGGACCCTCAACCCAACCACCATCATCGCCACCAGCTTCAAAATGTAAAAATTATATCAATAAATATCTCAAAAATTCCCAAAAATTTCAAAAAATTCCCAAATTTTTCAATAAAATGCCCAAAAATTTCAAATACATAATATCCTAAAAACTTCAAAATATCCCCAAAAAATGTCTTAAAATGTGTAATAATTCTAAAAAGAATCTCAAAAGTTAAAAAAAAATGTCCCCAAAGTTTCAAAGAATAATCTATAAATTTCCAAATAAAATCAAAATAATTTCAATACTAACCAGCACCCCAGCCCCCAGCTGGTGCTGAAACTTCATAAGATCTTCCATAAGCATAAGCTGGAGCTGATGCAAATCCACCTGAAGAATATCCACCTCGACTGTAGTATAAATTCCCCTACAAAAAAAACCACAAAAATTATCAAAAAAATCCTCAAAAATTCTTAAAAAATTCACAATATTTCGGGTTGAAACTTACAGCATTTATATATTGGACAAATAAAACGAGTAGTAGAGCTTTAGTAAACATTTTGAAAAATTATACGGATTGTGGCAAAAATTGACTAGACAAGTTGAGTTGAATTGATCAAATGAAATCAAAAGTAAAAGTCCTGCAATAATCAAATGAAATCCAAGTGCCCCAAGACTTTTATTTTATTATAACTTATTAGAATGAGTAAAAAGAGAAATTATTTTGTAGTTTTTAAATAATTTCTCTATCTATTTACTTGTAAGATCTTTGAGAATCGAATGACCTCATCGGAATCGCCATCAATCGTATTTATACTACCTTAACTCACTTAATTAGATAACTGACGACTTTACACTCAAGAAGTCAGTATTTTGACTTTTCTAACAAAGTTTACAATATTATGTATGTACTTAAGTAATGTACCTTATCATAACCATAAGGCCCATAGAGCACCTTACGAGTATAGTATCTGTACGTACCGTACAAGTATCTGTAGGTACATGTGCGGAAATATTTGAGAATTCGACAAAAGTCAGTCAAATAAATTTGCTTTGAATAAATGGATGAACAAGATCAGGTAATTAAATACATGCAAAATAGACATAATACTATACATAGGTAGTAAGTACATAGAAGTTGAAAGATGTCAAAAGAATCTTCAATGGACTCTGCATATTATGTCAAAAATCAAAATATGACAATGAGTTACAAAAGGGCCTAAATTTTAAATTTCAAATAAGCAATTATTCTAATATAACCTTTTTGAATAGTTCAGAATCCTACTAACTTCTACTAATTCTTAAAAAAGTTGAGCTTTTTTTTAATCAGCTCTGAAAACCCAGAATTAAGCCTAAATTTTATAAGAAAATGTGGATAAAAGCGTTTTCCTCAGATCTTTGGGCATAAATTTGGCGAAAATTTGATAAAATTTTCAGATGATTTCAGCAGATATTCAAATTTAATATTCAGTTGAATCTATTTTAGTAATGAATCTATTGATCTATACCTCTGACCATGAAAGCTAAATTTTGTCGCCAATTTAACTAGTAATTACATAGGTATTTAAGTCCAAAATCGGTATTTTCATAGCCGAATGGTACTTTCTTGGAAAATCGCATAAAAGTCAAATTTTGCTCAAATTTTGAACTTTCATACTACATACGAGTATACAGTGGCTTTTGATCACAATAATATGGTATAAAAATGACAATAAGACCCTTTTCACATGGCCTACGACAGATTTTTCTACAATTTCTGAGATTTTTGGAGGATGATGCGATGTTACCTGCTATATTATTATTATTATTATTTAACGCAGATGTGACCCAAATTTCTGAGCGAAAAAAAATCAACTTTATTCGACTTGTTAAAGATCAGGTTTTATATAAAATTTATTATATTTTATATGCCAATCTATCAGTATTTGCTCAAACTTTCTTTTACAAAGTTTGATATGTATCTTGTAGTACTACTACAGTAGTTAGTACATAGCTTAGTAAGTATACATGTAGTGCTATATTGTATTACCTGCATATATATTTACTTAAATTACAATTAAATTATATTACAGGTAGACATTTGATCTTTTTGATACGGTTTAGAATACTGATGATTAAGAGACTCTATATATCTTATATGGTAATTATAGGTAAGGAGATACAGGTGGACGGGTTTTTGATGGATTTTATTGAAAGTCACTTTTTTGACTATCTAAGGTATACAGTATATTATACCTTATCGAATATCGACATAATTTTGTTATGTAGTATTTTGTTCAATCAAGTCTGGATCATCTGGTCTAAATGTTAGTGTAAATCTTCGGAAAAGCTCGAAAGAATCAGCTTACTGTTATAAGTATATGAATTGCAGATCGATTCAAAACCCTAAAAAATCAAAATTTTACATCAAAATCCCATAATCTTTTTTTACTTCAAAATCTATCTCTCAAGTACATATCCCACGTTTTTATTTAGGGTTTAAGATAGTAAAGGCCTGAAAGCCTTATGGTTAGAGATCCTTTATCAAAATATTCAAATAAATTAAGTTTAACCTGGTCCCATATTAGGGCATGTAATTCCGGGATCCCGTAATATTTGTTGTCCCGAAAGCCCGGGCTTACAATCAGCTAGTCCCGAAATTTCGGGATTGCTAATTTTAGCCTTTTTTAAGCAAAATTTGAATCCCATATATGTATTAGTTAGAATTAGAATTATACAGTTCTTTTCTTAATTATGCCTAGGTAGTATATTCAAAATTATCTAAAAGTTTAAGTTTTTAAGATGCTTTTAAGCTTAGGTAATTATTTTTAAGACTTGTGATTTTTCAGTCAATAAGAAGCTCAATTGAACCGATTTTTGGACAAAGGTTAAGATTCCTAAGCTCTAAATGTATCTCATTTTAAATATTTTTTGAAATTTGATAAACGGACAGACATGATGTCTCGTATTTAAAAATTATTATCGAGTCTAGACTTTTTTAATGTGGAAAATGCGAGCTCTCAATTTATCATTTAGAATAATCTCAAATCTCAAAGTTGATTTTTTTGGGAAATAAGATTGATAATGGATTATGTAGACGATATGGATATGGACTATATACGAGTACTGTATATTTGGTTATGCAAATTGTTAAATAATTTGCCCATTTTCATTTCCATTTTCATTCTCATTTAATTATTTAATTTTTTGTAGTATTGAGCCACACATATACCCCTACACTTACCAATTACCAATCACCGTTTAAATTATATAATTTGTAATTTCACTTACTAACTAACTACTACACTAACTACTTTATTATAGTTGCAAATCAACTATGTATAAGCATTGTATATTATATTAGTCCTGTAGTCTGTATAGTAGTTGGTACAACAAAATAAAAATGAAGAAATTCACAAAAGTTGACCAGTTTACCTGAAATTTGGAACATTTTTTGGGGTAAATTTACTTCCTAATTTATTTCAAAAATTTACATACATAATAACTCTATAGGTATACGAGTACAGTATATAATGTATATGTACTATGTATAGTAAAAACTTAATAATTGGTAGACCTGCATGTATGTCCATCAAAAATTATAATAAAATTTTAGTTGGATACCATCGCAAAGTTTGCATTCAAAGCAAAATCTAAAAAATCTTCTCCTTATCTGATTATAATACAGATATTACTGATAGTCAGATATGGAATAGTAATTATAATAAAATTACGAGTATTATTGTCATATTAGGTTATCTATAAGGCCTTAATTTAGCTAAATAGGTAGTTTATTCGCCTTAAAATCCATAAATTAAAATTTTTCATATTTTTGCAGTTTTCCCAAAAAATTTTCAATAAGAATAGAATAGAGGCAGTCATATATCTGTAAAATAATAAAATTGGTCTTGAGAATGTCTTTTAAAAACCAAACTTAAACTTATATTATAATTATAATTCATGTGTGTAATTGAATTCAAAATCTCAATCAATTTTTGAAAATCGAAATTCCAGTAATTTCCAGAATCTCTATGAAACATGATGCTGACAACATTTTGGATCGTCGTAAATTTTTATCGAGTATTAAACCAGTATATTCTCAACTCAAGTCCAATTTTTTCAAGAAATACTTTTCAAATTGTAGTAAGTTAGGGTACTAATTGTAAATTTAAGATATTTTAACAATTTAAGCAGAATAGTAATCTTTTTTGAACAAAATTTCTTGCTTTTTAGAAAAAAATTTTGAAAAAAATTGAATTTCTTGTCTAATACATCTATTACAAGGTATTTAAAAGGCTAATTATTATAATCCAAATTGCCCAAAATGTGATTAAAAATTACTCCATATTCCATATCAGAAAAACAGAAATTTTTAAGGGGACCTATAGCCTTCGATTCGATAATTTAGCATTTGCCCAGGCAGAAGCTTTAATTTATATTATTCAAATATACATATTTCTAAAAACATAAATAAAAATGCAATACATTACATTGTAGATACTTGTAATAATAAAAGTATCTGTAAATCTGTATTTGCATTATACATAATCACTTAATTGCATTTTTTTATGTGAACATTTAACTTTTTTTTCTAACTTTTTTCATAGAATTACAGATTCAAGACCACGTGTAACAGGGTGAAGAAATATTTTTTTGTAATTTTACTAACTACACATAAGTACTGTCAAATTGCATAAGTAGGTACTACATATGTAAGATGAACACATTCTTGTTAATTTAATTATTTTATGGGCTCATCTCCAATATTTACATATGAATTGAACATTGAATTGGAGCTCCTTAAAAGTTTTACTTTTTTTTTGCTCGATATTGTTGAGAAATTTTGTTGATCTTCATTTTTTTGACTAGACTCTTATGGTTAGACAAAGGATGATGTGATAGAAAAAACAAGATCAATTCTTTTGATTGATGAAATTGTCAGATGAACATTAAAACAAAATTGTTGAAAATTTAATTGACCACTTTATTACGATTACGATAAGTAGGTACAGTACACGTGTCAGATTTGATCTTTTATTGAATCGATCATTTTTTTCTGATTATTAAGAAATATCTACTACAAAGTACATACTTACGAAAGTTTGTATGTACCTAAATAGATCGAAATATTATTCATTTTTTTAATAAATTCCAAATATTATGATTAAAAAAATGGGAAATTCTTCAGCTCACATAAAATCTAATCATTCTTATACTCCGTATATATCTGCTGTACCTTTACAATATACAAGTATTCCTTCACTCGTATTATTGTTAGTCTATGAATTACTACAAATTTTAGTCAATGAAATACTCAATTTTACAAGTTAATATTGATATACATTAAGGCCAAAGTGTAGTTTTCAGATCTGAATTCAAGATTTATAAAATTAAGTAATTATATAGATATAACCTTCTATCTAAATACCCTAAATAATCTCACTCTAATCAAACAATTTAAAAAATGAGATTTCCTGTTTGCTTAATTTTCTTTTTCATATACAGATAGTATTATAGTTCGTAATTCAATTCTAAAAACTAAATTTTGGCCGTGATTTTAGTCAAAATTTACTTGAGAAATTAAGTTTATAAATACCGTTTTTTAGGGTTTCAGGACTGAATTCATAGACTATTATCTATAACAATAAACAATTCCCAAATATATTTAAGTATACTTACTCATTCGATTTTCCAAATTTTTCTATACTTATACCTATCTGAATCTGAACCTTGAACATTTATATACAGTTAAATGTCCTATCTCAGCCAGGCTCAAGTTTCAAGTAACATTTTTAGAGATACCTACCTTATATAGAGACTCTTTGCCTTAATTTATTAGACCTTAAGTACCTAAGTACTTACTTTATATAGAATTTTATCATTTTGATTTACGAGATTACTTTTAAATATGCCATACAAATATCTGTAGATAAAATGTTTAAATCTATTAAGTATTCCAATTACAATTGATCAAAATGATAAGGTATAATCTCGATATCTTGAAATATAAATAATCTTAATATTAGAAAAGAACTTTTTTGTACTTTGATTTTTTACCTTAATTAATACTTAAGTATTATTTAACTATTTAGGTACAACATTTACACAAATTTTTGCATCACTTTTTATTTTAAAATGTCTAATAAAAAAAGAGATTTATTTTCTAATGCAGTTCTTATTCCTAGTAGGTATATACGGTATAAGTATAGGATCCTATACTACGAGTATATGTATGTATATTAGCAAAAATCTCAAGATTTCATTCTAAATTCTAAATAAAAAGAAATATTTGCGATAAAATTAATTTCTCCTACTTGTAATACTTGTATCTTTATCTTTTACATACTTGCACGTACACTACATACCTACCTTATTATTTGATAAATACTTAGGTAAGATTGTATTGTGTTGATATTATAATAGTAATATGATGGTAAAAAGTTCAAGAACCGGATGTCTTTTCTAACAGCTTGTTAGCAAATAAACAATTTTTAAATAAAATTTAAATCAAATAAAAATAAAAATAAAATGATTGAATGAATGAAAGCCGGTTCTCAACTTGATTTTACACTACTTATAATAATAAAGATACCTCTAAATAACAAGTTGGAAAAAATACGCTATTTAACATTACTATTATTTGCATACATATGGTAGATAGTACGTATAAATTGTACAGGTAGTAACGTACTAATACTTATTACTTCTAAGCTATTATATAGTTAAATGCATTTATTAAAGGCTTAATATTAATCATTTAAATAGAAATAGGTACTAGTTTTCTCAAATAAATGGTGTATTTCCGACGAAAAGATTTTGCAAAATGCAAGAAATTGAAAAATCCTTAAGTATATTTGCCTCTAACTGCATTAAACTTGTTATCTAATTTATCATTTAAAAAGATACTATGAATATGTATAAAGTCTATCTATCCTATGTATATCTGTAATATAGGATAGATAAGTGTAAAAAGTAATTACATTACATTACATTACACTATTATAAGTATAAGCACAAGCACTTGTTGCATTTTAAAAATTTCTAAAAATTCAAAAATTTTGAGAAATTTTGGAAAATTCTATAGTATGAGTATGTAATGTACCTACTACTACTACGGATATGTAACTGTGTGTTTTATTTTACTTGGTTTCGAAAGACTTTTTGGGATTTTCAAATATCACTACGCAAATTTTTTAAATATTACCTAATCAACTTAACGGGAGGTTAATAAAAGTCGTCTGATCTGAAGTATTTAGAAATTTTTGAAATATAGAAAATATATAGATAGGTAGGTATGAGTTGAGTATGAGTTGAGACTACTGTAATTAAATGTTAAGATTATTTATAGGTAGGTACTAAGGCATTTTTTTTCAAAATCTTATTACTTAGGTACCTAATCAGATTTTATAATAGGTATGCCTATTAATCTCAATCGAATCTCGAGTCTTCGATTAGGGGACCTACCTACTTATAATAGGTAGGTACTTTATACATTTATTAGAAATATAAATCACGAATTTTTTGATAAATTAGCCAAAGCCAGAGTCAGAATGACATCGACATCATGTCAAATAAATTGGACACATCAATACAGTTAATGCTCACTCAACTAATTTAAATTTAGACTTGACTTTCAAGGTCCGATTATTTTTGAAATATATAACTGTTTTAAGCTTACTTCTTTGTATTTGTAAAATATCTTAATTTGTATTGTGCATACTTGTACAATTTACAATACATACTAGATACAGTATCTCGTTCTATCCGTAGTACCCTAGTCATTCTTAAGAATAAGAGCTTTAAACATGAAATTCCGAATTAATTCTCAAAAGTTCTTAATTTTCCTGATATTTCTAATTACAGCTAATTATTCAAATCAAGTTCTTGTTAGCTCTGTGGAAATTTTCGGAAAAAATTTTAATTTTTGGCCATTTTCCAAATCTAACTCAATAGATAAAAGCTTTGTTCATAAATATGCCCCTAGTTCAAAATTACAAGGTAAATTCTAAAATAAATTTTATATCTTATATTATTCTACATTGTTTATTTAAAAGATGGAGAATCAAAAGTTGCTGTTAATTATCAGCGAAATAATCCAACACTTTTTAAAACAAAAAATGACAAGTCAGCTTCGGAAAATAAACCTTCAAGATATAAACGAGTTCGACAGAAAATGGATTCTTATTTCAAGTTGATCTAATTTTAATTAAATATATAACTAAACCTATATCAGTATTATATATCTATAAGTATTTTATCTAATATTTAATTTAAATAGGGACATGTTTGAAAATATTCTTAAAAGCGGATCTACAATAGACGACAGAAAAATTCTGAGTTTTCTCAGTTTATCAACACTAATACAGGTTTATTTATTCAGCTCTTAAACCTAGATTTCGACCTCAATTTTATTTAAATTCATACAAAATTGAGACCAAAATCTGGCTACGTAGAGTTAAAAAATTACCAAATTGATATTCATATATTTTACTAACCAAACCTCTCATGTATCGTTGTCTTTGTCTATTCTAAAACAGTCAATTTTTGTTACTTCCGGTAATCTTTTGTTTTTATCAAAATTTGTGAAATTACGACTATTGAACTCATTAACGACAACGACCACAAGTAATTCTAATAACTTAAATCAAGTCTAAATTGATCTATTTCATAAAATCATTTTAATTTCGTTAGCCGTAGCTCCGACAGCGAGAGAGCGAGTGGAACAGAACTCGATAAGTATAATGATAACATACCTAATTTAAAAAAAAAATCTAAAATCTCAAATAAATTACTAGTTCATAGAGCCCGAAAGAAAAAGGATCTACAATTGACAATCTGATCTTTCTAAGAAACTAATTTGAAAAATAAATTAAATGTTCTATATTGATGAATGTTCAAACCCTAATTTCAATAAATGATAAAAATATTCAAAGTAGATATATAGAGTTAATATGAATAATACAAAGTCAGTTCTTTATTTCATTTTCAGACTTTCAAATCGGTATAATTGGTAGGTAATTGTCAATAATTGTGTTCAGCATTCATTTTTTCCATCATCGAGTTTTTCAACAAGTTCATTTAACCTAATAAAATTGTGATAGTCTCGTAAGGGAAATAAATACTATTATTATGACATGCCATTTACTTTAGTATTTAGCAAATTATAATTTACAAATCTCAAATTAGTCAAGTTTAGTATTTTAGATAGCTATTAGCTAGCATATAATTCATAAATAATGAAATGTTCCCCTTTCGAGACAAACATAATTGATTAATTGATAATTGAGATTTACGTTTGAGCAATATCGTCTTCTTCAATAGTTGAAAAGCCTTCTGGTTCAAATAAATTTTCTTTAATAGTAGAAGGTTTAACCTTTTCTGAAACTGGATCTCTTGTCGCTAAAAAAAGAATTGCTATATTATAATATATTAATTCTGTTCAGTTCTTACTAATTTACGAGTTCAATTTTCCACAAATAAATAAATAAATTAGGTCACTTGCTTGTAACAACGATATTTTCTCCCATACTCATAATACTGCTCTCATCATCCGTCTCTGAATCTGAAGAACAAAATTCCAACAATATAGGAGGTCGTTGAAAAGGCTTGTGATTGAGAGCTAAAATTTAAAATAAATTATAAGTTATTAGATTAGAATTAGAATTAAAAGTTTATTTATAAAATGATTCGTCTAAAAAAGATCTCAAATATTAAATATTGCATTTATTTTTGCAAAATTAAAACGCGACAGAGTTGCTTTCTCATTAGAATAAAATGTAGGTAAATCTTAGCAAAGATATTCAAAGTTTGCATAATACATATACCTATATGGACATAATATGGACATAATAGTCATTAATGTAAAATAGTCATTAATATTAATCTAAAACATTCGATTCTTCATTCATACCTACACTAATATAATAGGTCTATAATATACCTACACAGATTTCAGATTACCCTATCTTTACAATTTTAATATACCCTAATAAGTTTTCCGCCCTTATAAAATTGGTAATGATAATTCATTGATCCAAATTAAATTAAAAATACCTTAGTTTAATTTTTGATCTTACTTACATCAACATCAAATCAACATCAAGGTGTAAAATATTTAGGTAATAGTGTTTAGTTTTAGCATTTTGATCAAATAAGATAAGCTCAAAATCAAAACTTACAATTTAAGATATATTTGCGACAATTTCTTTCAACCAATTTTCGCCATAAAGTTTTTTTTCGATGATTCATTTTCCTAATTCCTAAAAATTAGTTAGGTATTTTTTAAAATCTAGTTGTTGTTTTAATTTCTTTGAAACATTGCACTACATAGCAGTAATAATTTATACTATTTTTCGCATATCCAATAAATGCTTTATTAAACTTTAATTTAAACGCATAGGTACCTGTAGTGTTAATTTCAAAACCACGATTCTTTTCGATTTCCGCTGAAGACCCTTCGTTGTTGTTAACAAGAGTGGATGCAATTTGCAACTGTAATAATTCAGGAACAGAACCTGGACCTATAATAATAATATAAAATAATAATATAAAAAAAAGAAATAATAATATAAAAATTAAAAATATGAATTAAAATTAGGTATACTCGTATTAAAACTTAGGAAAATTATAAATCTAAATCTACCAAAAACAAATACCTATCTACGATACATTATTATAATGTATGTATTCATATTCGTAATGAATGTAGATTGGTATTTTGCATAAATTAGATACGATACTACGATACAGATTTATCAATTTGAATACTTTTTTTTATCTTTCTTGTATCATCTGCATCTGTCCATTCTTGATTATTTACAATTTCAACAGTAAATGCGTTGGAGTCTGAAGCTGAAATTTCAAATTAAATTACATATAAATTAATAAATGTAGTAAAAGTAAAAAGTAATTTAAAAATTACTAAAAAAATATCTTCCCTTATTAAAAATTAAACTAAACTTTGATGGAAACCTCTTAATCAACTCAAAATACTTTTATATGGTATCATTTATAGGTTACCTACACTGCAGTTAAAAGATTTCTTTAAAAATGGCTCACTATAAATATGTATTGAGCTCTGAACTCGGTTTTGTGAGTTTAATTAATTTTGTAGAGTAATACAGTATTCAGTATACGAATATATTGCACTGAAATGAACTACCGATAGAACCTCATTTTATTACTTACATTCTTGAATTTTCAAGTTAGCACCAGCACCAGCTTCTGCATCGTCAATTTTGTTTTCACTTCGCAAAAAACTGTCAAAGGTCACCTCAGCTTGAGCTGGTGATGCTGGTGTAGGACATGTCACAAAAGCTAAAAAAAATAAAAAGAGCAATACAGAACAGTTTTCATCTATCAACTCCAAAAACTTTAATTTCCGTCTCAGCAAAAATGAAGTCAAAAATCAGGTTTTTGGCCTTCATCAATGTTGAATTATATTAATAAGACCACACAGACACAAAATATGATATAATGTATAATATTAATACGAAATAACTTACATATTTGATTAGAATCAGTATCAACAGTTTCCATTGGCTCTTCTACCTCCTTCTTGTTACTTTGAAGATCAAGATCGACATTATTAATTGTACAACTTTCATTCTTATTCGCCATTTCAGATGTTGATGCGTCTAGATCTCCGCAGGTGGTTTCATCACTGTCTGAATCTTGATCTTGGACTACCTCGATATCAACATCAATCTCAAGGTCACCCTTACCCTCATCCTCAACAACACCAGTCTCGATTTCATCCTCAACTTTATGACCCTCACCCTCACCTTCAACAACACCAGTCTCGATTTCATCCTCAACTTTATGACCCACACCCTCACCTTCAACAACTAGGGCTTCAACTACAACAACACCAGTCTCGATTTCATCATCAACTTTATGCTCAATAGCCATTTCTACTTCTGCTGTTGATTCTACTTCTGGTTCTTTTACTTTAAACCAATTTTGCTCGCTTGGTATGATACCAGCAGCTTCAAGTTGATTACAAACAATCGCAGCTTCTTCAATTGGTGCTCTCATCCCAAGTAAAGACCACCACAGACTGTGATTAAAATAGGATCATAAAAACACTTTAAATAATAGTAGATTAGAAGAAATTTGAAGCTATAAAAAAGAACTGACCTTGAATCTGGTGGTGATTCTGAAGGTTTAGCTTTAGGTGCCGAAGGTGTAGTTGGTTTACGGTTTCCACCAGACTTCTTACGATTTCTATTCCTACTAGGCATTGTAAATCTATAATAAAAGTTAAAGCTTATTATTAGGAAGTTAATAGCCTAATCTAATCTAAATCTTAGTCTAAAAATCCACCATGCTCATGCATCATAAACACATCAATCTTACCCGAGTTCGTAGAATCAAGTGACAAGTGGCTGCAAATCTGTCAAGACAAGACAAGTGGCCAATTCTTCGACTTGAACTAAAAAATCCGAATTCTATAAAAATAAAAAGCCAAAACAAAAATAATTAGCAAAAAAAATAAACTTAAAGCAAATGCAATAAATCAATTTACAATCAATTTATTTACAATTACAATGCGATTGAATCTGTAAATTTTGTAATATCTACATGCAGCAATATAATTTGCCAATAATATCTCTTAACTCGGCTCTGAGAAACCCGGTTTTGGTCTCATTCTTTACATGGATTTACTCGTATAAACTGAGGACTAAATCGGGTTTTTGAGAACTGACTTAAATACAATTTTTCTAAAAATTAAAATTAAAATTAAAACTCACCTCAATGATGCAGGTTCACTCGTTAAAATCCCGACGAATTTTTTTTTTGTTTTTTGTTGAAAACAACAAAACCTCCATCCATACGCAAGCGTTTTAGCCGTTAGATATAGGATTGCATAATGCAATTTGCATTGCCAAAAAATGCTTTTCTAATAAAAGCATAATTAATAATTAACGACATAATATGTGTTTAGGTACATAATTTACAATTTAGTACAAAACAAATTAATTATTTTTAAAATTTTATTACCAGAAAGAAGTCAGAAGTCAGAGGTTAATTTTTTGTAAATGCATATCTGCGATAGTCGATAGTATGAAAAAATGTATACATACGAGGTAGGTAATTAATAATGCAAGTTAATATACAAAATGCTTTATTTAATCTTCAATTTCTTTTTTTACTAAACACCTTTAAATATAACGTTTTTTGTCCTGGACAGCCAGTCCAGTCGACACTCGACTGTAACCTATTGAATTTTTTTGTTATATTAAATATTCCAAGATTTAAAAGACAATATTTTAACATTCTTCAATAATTTAGTTCAGGAAAATCTAGAGCTAAAATTTTAACCATTAAAAATCTTCAGAGCCCTAAATCTAATTTTTCTGACCAGGCAGCATGCATAGAGCTCAAAATTAAATCAATATTTGATTATGAACATTATTATCGATAAAAAATTTCAACAGGACTGAAAGTAGTTGTTGAGTGTTTTTCTCTCTCACTCAACCTAAAATCTAAAATTCTCATCAAGCACACTGAATAAAAAAGATAAATTCGACCAAATTACAAGCAAACATATTCATATACCCCAAAATTTGGGGCCCAAATTGAGAAAAAATTAGGTTTTTTAGTTCTTCATCAGGATATAAATGAAAGATTAGCCAATAATCTAAGCCATATCATATAAATAAATAAGCCTTTTTGCATTAAAAAAATGTGTTATAAAATCTTTAAAAATATGTTCGAAGAAACTTGTTTTTTATTGCCAAAAATGCTTTTTTCTCCTGTTTTTTGCAGATGTATAGGGGCGAGTAAAATCCCTCATATTATTATTCTACTTTATAAACTAAAAAATGTTTTACTTTTTCTGCAAGAATCAAAAAGGCTAAAAAAATAAAATAAAAAATAAAAAAACTCGATTTCGTTTTTCGTTTTCGATTTTCGATTCTAGTTCTAGTTTTTAAATTGTAATTAAATTAATTTGTAATTAAATTCTTAACTTACGCATGTTTGCCATTTAGATAATTTGTGACAATTATAAAATTTTATAATAGGTATTTCGATTTGATTTCGATTTACTTTTTTTACTCGGCAAAATACAAACAGTTTATTTTATAAAATAATTTAAAGTCAACTAGGTCAAATTTAGGTCTATTAACATATTTTATTACTAATAAAGGAATAATGGGTGATTTTGACTCAAAAGCAAGTATCAATCCATACGTGTCCAAAGTCGACCTGACTAATTCTGCTAGAGGAATTTGGCTAGTTAAGGTAATTATGGTCATTTGACATTTTGATTTATTTTTGTAAATTCAGCTCTGAATAACAAACTTTCGCATTCAATGTATTTACTTGTAAAAATTAAGGTAAAGCCTTTACCTCAAAGACCACCCTTCCCTTTACGGTTTAGGTAAAGGGAAGGCCAGGGTGGTCTTTGAAGGTATCTTTTGCGCTCTCAACTTTGCACTCTGCTCGCTCTATGTAGCTAGTAGCTGTCAATGTCAATTAAATTAATTAATCTAATAAATGTTTTTGGTGTTTTTGTTAATTTATAGGTCCCAAAGTATTTAGCATCAAGATGGGAGAAAATCCCTGGGAATGTTGAAGCTGGTAAACTGAGACTGTCCCGGGTAGGACCTGGACAAAAACCTAAGGTGACCCTGTCATTAAGTGAAGCCACACTCTGTCTAGAAGAAGGTGATATTCCTAAAGAACATGAGATGTTTGTCCAGCCTGTGTCAAATCAAACACTTGGGGTCTTTTCTGTTATTCCAGGTTTTTTTTACTAATAATAAACATACAAGATTTTTAAAGCTAAAGCTTTAATGCAACGCCTTTTTTAATTTACAGCTAACGCCGATGCTGTTGATGGTGAGATTGTGGAGCCGGATAAAATAGCTATCGAAGGAAAAATTCAAACTAAATTAGAATGTCGTCCCATTGCCGATCAAAAATACATAGATTTAAAGAAGAAAGAAGCCAATCATGCATTACAGTCGCACAAAGAAGTTATCCAGATTGAATATGCTGTCAATACATTTAAACCAGTTTCAAATCATAAGCACAATGTAAATTTTTACAGCAAAACATATTATGATTCTAGTCATTTAATTCAGCTCTTAAAAATCTTGGTCTGATTTTTACATTTATTTGTAAAGGTTAAATTACAGTTTATATTTGAAAGCTGAATGAATACCTAGGCCTAGACCTAGATCAATTGAATCAATTTTTACATTTGTTTGTTGATATCAGATGTTTTTAATGAATGGTTTTTATTTTATTTATAAACCAGATCGAGTATGAAGAGAAGAAGAAGGCTGAAGGTAAAAAATCTCGTGATGATAAAGATAAAGTTTTGGAGATGTTATATGCGGCTTTTGAAAAACATCAATATTACAATGTCAAGGATTTAGTTCGGATAACAAATCAGCCTATTGTAAGTTTCTAAATCATTAAAAATCCTTTATATTATTACAGCCAAGTCTAATCAGAATATTTATTTTACTAATTTGGTTCATTTTTTTTCAGGGATTTGTAAAAGAATTACTCAAAGAATATTGTAGCTACTGTGTTAAAAACCCTCATAAAAATATGTGGGAATTGAAACCTGAATATCGGCATTACAAAAGTAATGACGATGATGATTAGGATTTAAATAATAACTATGCCTTGCTATTATATAATCTACATTCGTTTTTACTTTACTAAAAATAATAATAATAAGTTACATAAATCTAAATAAGTTACATACTGTCAACATTATCGAAATAATTTGTGCACACATAAAATCCAATTTCCTTTTAACTTAACTTGATTACGATTAGGTATAATTAAAATTCTTTATTTTCTTAAAACTATTAACTATCACGATTTTGTACACAAGTTTAAAAAATACCATCTAGATAATAATTATTTATTCTATCAATAAAATGTTAAAATGGAATTTACCAAAATTTATGCTTAGGTATTAAGGCTTTTTTTAAATTTAAAACATTATTCTTTGTAATTATATAATAATTATTAGTCTTTTAATGAAAGTACTTAGTTGATAGATTAGTATTACTAATTAGGTAATACTAAATTAGTATAGTGTACTCCGTAGGATAGGATAAGTATTGTTTACCAGCATAGCAGGAGCAGGTAAACTTATATCATTTCTATTTATCTATCTATTTTATATTTCTTAAATCTTAAAACATAAAACGATATTTTATACTTACCTAGCTTAATATTATTTGTATTGTATGGAATGGATTGAATCGTTTTTTAAAAAATTCGTATCACATTTTAATCGTTAGAATTTGTATGTTCACCTTCTGTCGATTCTCCTCTATCTTCATCATCACTTTCTAAAAGTGAACGAGTTGAATTTGATGGATTCCTATTTCTCCACTCGACAAGAAAAAAAGTTATGCTTCCAATAATACAGAAAATTTGGAGGATTAATAGCTGTATATGAAGTGTCAAATGAGAACTGTAAAAGAATGAAATGGCTGCAGCTGTCGATTGTGTGAATTTAAATAGAGCAAAAGCTGGTGCACTTTCTTTGGAAAATAATGATCCGAGCATTCCATATATCTGGGTGTTGAAACAGCTATCTCCAAATCCTTTTAAAATAATCAAAATAGTATATAGGTACTTAATTAGAAGTAAGTTAGATTTGGATTTTCTATTTTACCTAAAAGGAATGCGCACAACATTGCTATTGATGCTGAAGGTATCTCAAGGTATCCTGTTGCATTTGTAGGTCCAAATGGAGAGTTGTTGGGTAGATTAATAAATATAAGATAGAATGACACGGTATGACTTAGAAATCCTGTAAAAATAAAAGGTAAAAACCAAAATATTAATTTTAATAATAAAAACCATAATTAGTTTCTGAGCTGAATTTTGAAATTCAGTTTCTGAGCTGAATTTCAAAATTACCTACCTAGAAGAATTACAGGATCACGTCCAAATTTAACAGTTTTTGAACCAAGAATGCCGAAAATAGCACCTCCTAGCACCTCTCCAATCCCGATTAAAATCCCACAAAGTCCAACAAGTCTTTTCGATTCTTTCAACTCTAAAGTAAAACCAACTGAAGATCCATAAACTCCACTGAAGAAACTTAGCGATATTCCAGTATAAAAAAATATCCATGAGAGTAAAATCATGTCTTTTTTTACGAAAAGTTGAAATGATTTTACAATTTCTCCTAAAGCATTAGATGAATTTGATTCTAAAAGTGGTGGATTAGATGATCTGATCATTTCTTCCTCCTCATTCTCATCATTATTATGACTATGACTAGTAGATGTATTTTCTTGATCTTGGTCCTGGATATTACTATAAAGACTGCTTTCAGGTCTATTAAAAAAGTAAAATTTTAGTGATAAAAAATTTAAAAGTACCTATTTTAAAGCCTAAAGCATAATAATTTTTATTATTGTCTTACTCTGGGATTCTTAAAAAACATAATGAAATTAAGCCAATACAAGCTACAGCAGTTAAAATGATGAAAACTAAATGTCTTGTGTAGGAATCAATTTCAGTTTTCCCTTCAAACATGTAAAACACGAAGGAATTTCCAATAAACATACTGTTGAAAGGAAAGAAAATAAACAAAATTATATTGTTGGAAATACCTACTTGATTCATTTTATCGTAAACGTAAGATTGCTTTTACCTAGTTTGAAATATAGCCCAAAATACGCCTAAAATGGTAAATCAGAATCAGTAATCAGATCAAGTATAAAATCGCAAAATGCTGTTAAGGTTAAGATAGGTATAATATGTATATCACCTGAATTTCTTGCCATGTTTGATTTATTGGAAGAGGATGAAATAGTTAAATAGTTCCCTTGAGCTGTCCATATAATTGCTATAAAGAAAAATAATGTAATAATGTTTAAAGAAAAATATTGTAAAATTACCTGCACCAAAACCAAGTACAACAGACATAAAATACAAAAGCCAAGTTTGCGGATAAAGAAAACTTGCTATAAATCCAGTATAAATCAGACCACCAAGTAACATGGTCAATTTCGCTTTAAGAACAGCAACAATTGAAGGCTACAAAAAATTAAATATCATATTAAACCATTCATTACATAAATTACCTATATCTGTATCTATTTTCTAAATTATTAACTTACAGCAATCCAGTTACTTAAAGCAAAAACAGCATAAATTATGGCCAATGATGTATATCCATCACCATTAAACGACTTGTCATCATGCTTAATACTATCCAGAACAGTTTGCTAAAATACCATACATTACATTAGATTAAATACTTTATTTTTACTACACACAATTTGTACTTTTTATTAATCCTATTTTATTTACATACCTCAATATTTCCCATGGTTTGAAAAGACGTAAACAACAGCATAAATGATACACTAAGCAGAATGACATTCTGGAAATTCCGATCTAAACTACAACAAAAGTACCCCATGGTCCCAGCACCAAATTGACGAAATAGTTGACTTTTTCTTTTAATACGAAACCTCATACGATGAAAATCCTTATTTCCTTGGGTAGCAAATGATAAAAAACAAATGGTCAGGGTCAGCAGGTCTCAGTATCAGCCAATGGTCACTGGTTCATTGACATTGGCTTCATAATTCTCTTATCTTAAACCAAATATCAAACAAAATACTCATCATATTTACCTAGATTATAGATTAGATAAAGAGATTAGGAAATAAGAAAAAATGTCAATAACCTTTTTAACATTCCATCTCCATCTGACTTATGATTTAATTATAAATTAAATTCATTGACATTGACATACCTTTAAAATAGCTTCTTCCGATGAGTGTCGAGTTTTAGGTCATAATGTCAAGGTATCCACATCACCTGCACCGCCATTATAATTAGATTCAATTTCAATTAAAATATTATCAACAAAAAAGGTGTTTTTTAAAAAAAATCAGTGGACAATTTCATTTGGGGCCAATTAAGCGTTTATTAGAAGCTCTAAAAATGTGCAGTAAGGATTTTATAACATTTAAAAAACACGATACCAAAAAAAAGTCCGAAAAAAGCAAAAGCGTCTCTTCTCCTCTCTCATCTCTCTAAAAATTTAATTTATTTTTAATTACGATACAATTAAAGTATATAAAAATGGTCAGATTAAACAAGTTTCCGGTCCCTACTGAAGGTATAAGGTACGAGTCTGTCAACTGTGATACGATTATTGATGAAGATACACTTGGTAAGGGGACCTTGTTTGTCACCGAAAGGTAAGTCAAGCCATGTCATGTCATTATCATTTTTGAAGTCTTTTAATTGAGATCCTAATTAGTTAGTTAATTGTAATTTTTTTTATGAATTGTATTAGTGTGGTATCATGGATAAACAGTACTTCCGGTGAAGGGCTTAACATTCAGTATAGAAAGGTAACCAATTTAATTTATTAACCATTTGCTTTTCACATTTCATTTCCATAATGTAATCTAATCATAATTATAATAAAGTAAATCATCAATTCATAATGATAATGATCAATCAATGATCATGATCATCTATATGCTTATCTAAAATTCGAATCTCATGATTCACATTCATGATTGATGATTACTTTAAATTCTAAGAAAATTCTAGATCTAAATCAAGACTAAATCTAATCCTTTGTTATATCATTTAATTAGGAGATTAAGATTTAGAATCATCATTAATGATTTGATTGATGAATCTAAATCTATGTCGTATTTATCGTTTATCGTATCATTGTGATGTGATATAAATTAATTGTCTTTTATTGAATATGAAAAATCGAATTTTGACTTGAGTTAGTTTTATATTTATGCAATTTACTTGTAAAATAGAGTCCCAAGTTTTCTAGCCTGAATTAATGAATTAGAGGCCACTGACTACTATTTTTATGATTTGGATTTTATGTCATTTTTAGATCACTCTTCATGGTATTTCAAGAGACGAGAATCTACACCCGCAAGATTGTATATATGTCATGGTCAGTGGATCTTTAGAAAGTGAGTTTTTATAAAATATACTTAAAAAATCATCTACTTATTTATATCATATCCGTATTTACAATATAAATACCCTACTAAACATAAAGTAAGTACTTAATGGTTGATTTAAGATAATAAAATAATTTGTTTTATGTATGCAAATAATTTCATTTATTTAAGATGAAAATGGAGAAGTAGAACCACAACCTCATGGATCTGATTCTGAAGAATCTGATGAAGAAGAAAAGATCACTGAAGTTCGCTTTATACCTGAGAATAAAGAATCAGTGGACCAAATATATAAATCTATTTTAGAATGTACACTTTTGCATCCTGATCCCACCTCTGAAACTGGTAATAAATAAAGATCATAAAATTATTAAATATTGGGATAATAAAGAGATTAGTTTCTTCATTTAATTCAGTTCTGAAACCAAGATTTTGTTCTCTCTTGATTTACTTGTAAAAGCGAGTTTAAAATTAAAATCAGGACCGGGAGTTGTTGAATTACATAAAAATCGTTTGTAGATTTATAATTTTAATAATTTTGCTTTTAGATGAAGAAGAAGATTTAGAAGAAGAGGATGAAGGCGAGGGTGGCGATGATGAAATGGAAGGAAATGGTGGAGCAGGAGATGCTCCAATGGACGAGGATTGTGATGAAGGTGATGATTTCGAAGGTAGATTAATATTTAACACTGGAAATGGAGATAATGGATCAAATAATGAAAATCCTCCTCCTAACTATGCCGATGCTGATCTTGATTAACAAAATACAACTACGAAAAATTAAGTTAAGTTTTTTTAAAGATACCTAATTTTCTAAAATAAAAGTTATTCATTTAATTTAGGTAGATAGTTTCTTTTTCTTTTTTTATTGAGATGCATAATGCATAAGTACATTACAATTACTTGTTCTATTTTTATTATTTTTATGAATACATTACATAATATCTATCCCTAACTAATATATATTATAGAAAATAAACTTGATAAATTACAAGTACAAGTTTACTGGAAACTTGAGTTAAAAGTTTAAACCAAGTTTTTTTTTATTTTCATTAAATTTTAAAAGTCCTATGCCTATTTTAAACTTAAACAATCAAATGGGAAATGTAGATAATTGATGATTTTAAATAATTTATTATTAGCTTTTTAAAGTACTTAATTTATTACTACATATCAGAATTAGCTAGTAAGGTATTAATACAGAGTACAGACAAATTGTGTAGTATTAAAAGACTTACCTAACTTTTAGACAAAATAATTAAAATATTAAATATTACTCCCATTACAATACTTTCATTTCTGCTACTCGGCTCTTTCAATGTTTATCCTCAAAATACATAAAATCCTGAAAAAATGTCTTGATCAGTCAATTTAAATAGAAAATTATTGGACTAATCGTTCGTAAAGTATAAAGAGGGTATGGGCTATTATGTATGGGCTATTATTAGTAGGGTATTTTTTAAACTCAATACTTTGTTCAACTTGTCTTTATTTATGGTTATTATTAGAGTTAAATAACTTACAATAAGAAACGCCGCTCCGATTAGAACTGCTTTAACTTCTTCATGTAAATCAAGAGGAAATTGAATTCCAAAATTATCAGCATCAGTAAAAAATTCTCGTGCTAGTTTAAAATTGAAATTGAATATAATAGTGTGAATTTATAAAGTACCCCAATTATACCCAATTCCAATTCCATTACCTAGACCTGACCAGTGTTTTGAGATTTTACCAACTTCTGTATCTCCTGTTTTTGATAATACCTAATTAAAGGAAATAACAAAATAAGTTATTTTAAATATTATATAGAGTACAAGAGTTGTAAAAGGAGCTAACGATTAATTTTAAAATGCGGAATATCTTTTAATTTACCTTAAAATTAGCACCCTTAAAGCATGACATTTGACAAAATGGTCCTTCAATCTGTAAAACAGTTTCCCCACTCGGATTATTGACATCTATTTTAAAATATATATTAAGCTACATTATCATTAATCATATCTACATTTATCCTTAGTATAAACTTATGTATCAGTATTTACGAAATTTTGGCAGGCATAAACCCCATTTTTGGTCAACTCTTCCAATTAATTTGCCTGGTGGTGATTCAACACTAAGTTTCTACAAAATCAAAGTAAAGTAAATACATAATAAGTAGGCAATTAAGGTAAAAAACTAATTAATAATTTACTTGAAGAAAGCATGGACACAAGCACGAGTCGCAACGTAACTCACGATGAATATGAATTACTTCTTTTTGCGTTTGTATATCCAGTATTTTTATATCAAAAGGTCGATAATTGCTACAACATATTCGAGTGCCACAATCAGTATCTAGAAAAAATTATGTTTACAACGCTATATTAGTTTAATTTAGCTTCAAAACACCAGATTTTGATCTCAATTTTACATTCATTTACTTGTTAAATCTGATTTTTCAGAGCTTAATTTATATGATGACTTGAATCTTTATTAATTTACCTTCAACTGCAAAAAATAAGTCTTCACCTGCTCTGCTTTTGATCACATATTTATTGTTTTGTTCGAATCCCGTGATAGCCTCAAGAATATTTACTTTTTGTTTGATGAATAAATAATCAAGGTCCGAGAGGATGTCCAAACCACTTAATATTTTAGATTTTGGAATTTCCTTTAGAGATGTTGGAGCAACTGACATTGGTTTCCTCATCGGATCTGGAGAATAATCCCCTAAAAAATTAACGTTCAAAATATAATTTAGCATAACATATGAAAGTAATTAACTATTTAGTACTATAAGGCAATTAATTAATTTATATTCGTACTTTGAAGCGATTGCCCTGACATTACTCTCGGATTCATTGGTTGATTTGAATATTTATCATGAACTGTTGGTTGTGTAATTACTAAATAAAAAAAAAGAAAATTAATTTCACTTTTTCAATTTCAATATTTTAAAAAAAAACCTGGAGCTGGATCATAAGGGTCTTCAGTAATCATGCCATCGGATTTGATCTTTGGTGGTGATTTGGGTTTTGGTGCCTTTGCTTTTGGTTTTTCAGCTTCCTCTGCTGCTGCTGCTGCTTCATCCTTAATTTCACCCTCATTCTCGGACTCTGATAAAGATGAATAGGTATTAGAAAAGTTCAGTAAGGCAATGGATACATACTAATTACTAATGATAGAGCTCCGAAGATTCTCATAATGTAATGCCTATTTTCATCTAATTTTCCCAAGATTCTAATACTAATGCTAAGTATTACATTATAAAAATAAGATCAAAATCTGCTTTTTTTAGAGCTGAAGTAAATTAAACTACCATTTATGAAGCTAAGCTTTTTAATTACCTTTAGGATCCATTTTCTTGCTTTTTAAACCGGAAATTCAAGAATCAATAACTCAAAAAAGATATTTTTTGGCAAAACTTTCGAGCTTCGATTCGTTTCAAGTCAAGTCAGATTGCCTTTGAGTATTTCATTTTCAAATGAAAATCAAAGATCGAAGTCAAATAGATTGTCAAGGAAGTTTTTCCTCTTTACAAATACAAATACAAAGTCAAAATATATTATAGAGGTTTGATTTGATTTTTGATCGACCGATGGCCGATGAGAGAAGAAGCCTCGCTCTACCTCTACCTCACTTTTTACTAGTATAGTAATCATCGATTTGGTTAATTAAAAGCTTATAATGATCGTAATTAGTATACTATCTTAACTTTGTTAGAATTAGATTACGTAAGGTTTTGATTTTGATGGAATACGAAAACGTAGAATTCAAATATTCTAGAAAAATGTAGAATAGAATAGAATACCTTACTTTATATAGAACATAGATTATGAAAGGGAAGCTTTTTTTAAATTTGCTTTATTAAACTGAGATTCGATGCTTATAATAATAATTGTACAAAATGTTTTAGGTAATTATAATCTTACGCGGAAATAATACTTTTATGAAAATGAGAGCTTTTTTAAAAGATTAATTTAATAAAACAATTTGATTTATTTATGATGAAACATAATGGACCTACTATATTATATTTAGCTTGGGATGACTAAGAATTATAATACAAAATGTTTTATAATAAACTTTTATAATCACAAAAACTTTTAAGTATAGGGTTAGGATGTAAACACAATTAACCAAATCCTACAGAGACTGGGGGTTTCATCGCAGCCGCACCACCTCCACGCTGTCGCTTATCTTGCTCATCATCATTCTTAGTTTCGAAAAACATGAAATCCTATGAATTCATTGTACATATTAGTAATTGGACAAAAAACATGAATATATAAAGGTAAAGAAAATATTAGGTTACTTACGATTAAAAATGTAGCACCTAGCATTAAAGCTTTCATTTTTGGATCCAATGAACCAGGAAAAGTAACTCCAAAATTGTCCGCATCAGTAAAGGCTTCCTTCACTTAAATTACCAAAAAAAAATATTACTACAACTTATTCTAAAAATATTGGCAGTTCTATCAAAATATTCATTGAAATGTATGTACCTAAGCTATGTAATGTAATTGATATAAAAAGCTAAAAATAAATGGTAATAAAAATTTACATAAGCCAGACCACTTCTTTGAAATTTTCCCAACTTCTTTATCTCCATTTTTGTCCAGTACCTTGAAAAATAATGATTACATTAGGATAAAGAATAAAAATAATACACAAAGACATATTATAATAATCTATGAATTACTAATTCTAAGTACTTAATGAATTTAATTATTGGAAAGTAATTCAATGACTTTTAGGATTAGGATTACTTGAAATTCGACATCACCACAACAGCAACTTTGAGTACCTATGCGAGAATATAAATTATTAAGAGTCCAACTTGAAAGCTTATAATAATTTGAGTACAGCAAGGTCCTTTGATTCGCAAAATTACATCCCCAGTAGCAGTTACAATCTCTGGAAAAATTTGAAAAATTAAAAGTTTATCAAATCTAAATCTAAAGTATTGAAACTTACTGAATTTTGGAATACAACAGCTCCATTGTTGATTAACTTTCCCGATCAGATTTCCTGGTGGACATTCAACTGGATTTTGAAGAAAAATATTTAATAAACTATCATCATAAAGACTATGATTTTTGAATACCTGACATTGACTAAAAAAATTTAATAAAAATTAAAGCAATTGTAATTTCTCAATTTTATAAATGTAAAGGTGCATATAGATATTCTTTCATTAATTAATTAGGCAAAATAACATACTTGTAAACAGCAAAAACAGCAACATTGACTGCAACGGTATGGTCCTAAGATTATAAAATAGTTATTGGATTTGGGTTAGCACTTCTTAGCATAGATCAAGTTTTTTTACGGTGAACATGGATCACTTCCTTCTGAGTTCTAGCATCAAGGATTTTGATATCAAAACTATTTTAAAGAATGATTATTTATACAACATAATATGCCTAAACCTTATATACCTACATTACAGAATACAATAAAAGAAATATTACGAGCGGTCTCCTTTGCAGCATTGTCGTGTAAAGCAATCAGTATCTATTTAAATATCATAAATAAATATATTATTACATACCTGGGCATGGTATGAGCCATAATTTCTCAATGAAGGCGGGTCGTGCAAGTCGTGAGCATTTAAAATTTTTTATTTTTGACATTTTTAAAAAACATGTGATTAGGGGTAAAT
>JAQIXA010001058.1:0-29619 GCA_034699045.1 Nanhermannia cf. coronata Gr-Ori-00579
CCCGGGAATTCGGGAGGGTAAATCTTACGGGTTTCCCGGGAATTTCGTTCCCGGGAATCCCGGGAATTTATGCCCTATTCATATTATCTCTGGCAAGTGGATCCTTTTCTTATAGATAGTCTTAAAATAATTATAATCTTTGTGTAAATCTCTTTCTCTGAAATCTATTGGACAAAAGACTGGATATAATAAATCATTAAAAGAATTTTTATAATTACATCGTTTGACTTTCTTTTTACCAACATTTTAACTTTTTTTCAATTTCTAAAATGCTAATGAATTTTGATTTTGACAAAACTATATTAGTTTTGTAGTTTGAAATTAAAGATAGGTAATTGCAATTATCCTTTATACATAATTGCTTAATTAAAAGAATATCATAAGAATTTGCATAAAATGTAGTATAGGTAGTACCGACTCCTATCTATGTACAGTACTAACTAATAATGTAACTAAAATAATACCTACTACTCGTACCTACCTAATTCAATAAATAACTAATTGCATTTCTAAGATATTGAATGAAATTTATTACTAAATGTGTAAATATTTTGTACAATAAACATACTGTAACATAAACATACTGTAACATAAACATACTGATACATAGTAGATAGCTCATTGTCAGTATACTCGTATAAGTTCGAGTATGAGATGAGTAGAAAAATTTCTCTAAAAGTACAAGATACATAATATTATATTCCTATCTACATATCTGTAGGTATCTACACTTTATCCTACCTACACTTTATCCTACCTACACTTTACAATACAAATAGGCAAAAGTTTTAAGCAAAAGTTTTAAGCAAGTATGTAATAAGATTAGCCATAAAGGACCACTGACAGTGGCCAAGTATTAAGTGTAAAATATTCTTGTTTGAAGAGATTAGTCCAGATTTCACCTTGAATTTTGTGACTGCCTGCTGGAGAAAATGCTGAAACATGTCTCTCAGTCATTCCTCTTTTTATTTTTTTGCTAAATTTTTATAGGCAATTGTAATGTACATAGTATAGTAATATAGATGTATACTGTACTCGTATAATACAACCCCAGGTATTTGCAAATTGCGAATTAAAGCATAGCATGAAAGGAGTTTTATTTAATTTTTTTTTCAAAAGTCAAACACTAACATTTCTTTCCATGAGTAGTCTAATAATCATATACCATATGATTAGACATTAAATAGGATAAATCTGTTGCTGAATACGAGTATATGAATTAAATATAAATATAAATACCTAATACATACCACACCTGTATTATTACTACATATTTTTAAATCTAAAACCCCTAAAGGAAGATGCCAATTTGTCTGCAATGCAAGAGAATAAGAATAATATAATAATAAATCGGGTTTACCCTCACGAAAGCCCGCACTTTCGGTTAAATAAAAAATAAAAAATACATAGTTTATTTAGTTTTAATAAATTCAAAAAATTTAAAATTTATTCATATTTTTTTAATTTTTTGTTGAAATTTTTTTTCAAAACTTCCCATTTTTCATTGAAATATTTCGACTTCTCTTTTGCCTTATCTTATAAACTTATAAATAATAAACCTTACCCTTGGCCTTTACCTTACTGCCTAGTATTATACTACTATTTTATATGTATGCAAATACATTTATTTATTAAAATAGGTAGATAATTTTACACAGAAACCTGTAGTAGTAAGTACATGGGTAAGTAGAGATGAGATAAGTATTACATAATGTGCATATGAATGAGCACATCTTCTTTATCCAAAATCCAAAACTTGAAAATCCAGATAATTAATATTTAAATTTAGCTCTTTAGATTCAAATAAATTTCAATTTAAGCATAAGTATAATGCACTGGTACTACTGGTATTTATGTGTAATACAAATACAAAGGTAATATATATCTAGTACCTAATAATTAAACTCAAATAAATAAATATCATAGTAATAAAAAGCGGGTCGAGTCTCTTAATTTTGCCAAATAATTAATAATACATAGAAAAGTGCGAGCATTTAGTGATCTTTAAAAATTTACAACACTAACTTACCTATACACTAAATATGCATGGTAAAATAGTATACAATATAATATATAGTAGTTTACATTTAGACTTATTAAGGGTTTAGGTTAGGTTTTCTCAATAAGACATAAGATTATAAAAAAACCTAACTTTGGCCTTATTAGATTAGTAAACTAATTCTAAGCGTACCCTACTAAATAATCGTAAGTATATATACCTCTTAGAATTAAAGATAAACGTTGATAAAAGTTTAAGTTTATTTAAAAAAAATTAAAACAAAGTTAATAGGCAACTAGCAACAGGTGAATTGTAAAATGTTAGGTTAGATTAGAAGTTTTGCAAAATTAGGTAACAATAATACATACTAAGGTTATTTTTAAATTAATACGTAATTACTAGACCTAGGATTTCTATGACCCAAAAACCTTTAAAATATGCATGCAAATATGCCCTAAAAAGAGGCAAAATATGCTCTTAAATATGCACTAAAAAAGTTCAAAATCATCTATATCAAACTTAGAAAATAGGTAGTAAGTAACTATCATGGTCAAACTTTATTAAAAATATAATTTTTAACCCCATAAAGGTCAATTCTGGTTCATTTGAAAGTTAAATAGCCTATTAAAAAATTGTGATAGTCCTGATTATTTTTTATATCTTCAAAATCTTTAAATTTATATATATAGTCTATTTTACTTCAACTACTGACCCTCTCATCGACTATATTCCGGGTCATTCGGAGGTTATATCAAATACTATTTGCGTTAATTGTATTTTAGGTTTTATGAAGTGTTTATGGTTAATGGCTAATTCAGTTACGTCATATACATATACAGCATTTAAATTCAGATTTTGATTTTGATTTGAGTTTTAGATTATAGCTTCTATTGTAGTTTAGTAAATTTTTTCTTAATAATATTTTGTCCCTTTTTGAAAGTAGGTACGAAATACCTTCTAATCCAAAGGTCTCTAAGCAAAATTAAAATTTTGGGATTAAAATAAATAATTTAAAGAATATGCATAAAATAAAAAAAATCGGAATTTTAGTCAAAAATGTCAATTTTTCCAAAAAATTGCCTCAATTTTTGATTATTTTTTCAAAAAATTACCCTAATTTTTGGTTTTTTCCTCAAAAATCTTCAAAATATGCTATAAAACGTTAGTGCATATGCGATATGCACTAACGATCAAAATATGCCAAAATATGCACTAAAAACTTTTGCCTATTGACCTATTTTTGGGTCAAATGTGTATATCCGAAGTCTCTCTGTTCTAGCTATTACCAGAAAAAATATGCCTTTTCATAGAAATCCTAGGTCTAGTAATTTCTTATAAAAAAATAAATAAAAATTCATAAAATCAATCAAAATAAAAAGTTGTAATACAATTTACTGTGTAAATTGCAATTAAAAGTAATTATCCTGGTCCTGGTGTTCCAAATGGAACAAATGGAACTATTACTACAAGACAGTGCCAACAATTGACAAGGTATGTATGGTAATTATTTGGTGGTTTAATTATTTTGGTACCTACTTTTTGTTATCTCTATTCTATTCTATCACTAGCACTAGCAGTTGGTTAGCAGCTTTACTTATTATTTTATTTAAATGTTTACCTACCTATTATGACCAATGATAATGATAATCTCAATTCTCAGGTAATTCTGAGAAATCCGATCATGGCGGCATGACCTCGAGTCTATTCTATAGTATAGGCATTTATTTAGAGATTTGAAGTCGAAATTTGATTTTCAGAACTAAATTAAATTGGTAGACTAAGAATTTTAGGCAATATTTAATGAAATAATGCCGTATTTAATATTGTACCTATGTATAAATAAAAGAGGAATCGAAATCGAAATGCAATTTAATGTGTGAGGTCCAATGTCCCGTGGTATCCTGCAGATAAAAATAAAAATACTTTGTAATTTACCAAATATTTATAATTTTGCGGATGTCGTCCAGCGTATATGCCATGGCATATCAAGGGAAGGACTATTCCAATTTATAGTTTGCATGATTTAGAAGAAAGTCTGAAATTAATCTTTTAAATTGTTAAAATTTATGAAAATGTTTTTGTTTGTATTATTTTTTCAGATTTGGACCCTAAAAAACTGGGCAACAGAAAGTAAGGACTAAGGACCCTATTTTCAATTTCATTCTTACTCTTTGCTGGGCTAACAAATTTCCTAATTCAAATTAAAGTTCAACAAATCCAAAAACCATAAAATCCAGAATCCAGATCACGTCTCACGTATACGGTTTAAAGGCAAGTATTTTTTACAATTTGCAATTTTTTAAAAATCTTATTCAAAGTTTATTTAAACTTAAACTAAATAGTTTTTAGTAGTTATATTAATGTTTCAATTAATTTTGAAATATAAGCATTTATTTATTAAAGTAATGCATTAGATTAGTAGGTAATTGTAATTTGTAAGCATGTAGTAGCACTGGACATCATAGACATAGAGTACCCATTACCCATGAATACCATGATATTTTTTAGGTAGGGTATACTTACTATACTCTAGTGTCTGCCTGGTAGAAGTTTAGAAGACTCTGCTCTGTGACTGTGCTGTGTCTGTGATTCTCCTCTATATTTTTTTACAATAATATTATGTACCCTAATTGTACCACCTACCTTACAAATTCAAGTAGTATAAAAAAAACTTTTTATAAAAACCGAAGGAAAAGGACCCTTCCTTAATTATTACTCTTAATTCCTACCCTTTTAATTTCATTTTAAATAATTAACTACCTTTAACTGGGTAATTAACTTTAACTTTAACTGGGTAGTATGTTGTATTAATGCCATACCCGCTACCCTTTTGAATTTTAATTAATCCTTCAAATGATAAAATTTGAATTGCTAAATATTAACGTATCATAGTGTCAAGCCCAAATGTCATTTTCATCCAGTTATAGGCTAAATTCTAGACTCTAGACATAAGTAAGGTAATATTAAAATTAAGGTATATCACATGATCATGGGGTACTCTGTGGTAATATACCATAGTAAAATTTGTAGGGTTTCAGCATTTGTATTTGTATTTGTTTTAAGTTTAAGTTTTACTGGAACTGGAACTTTTAGAGAGAAGATTAATTAGAGATTAATGATTAATATTTTTCAGCAAAATTCATCTCCTTAAGATATAAGAGAGTTCTAAAAAACGTAAATTTTTTTATTTACTTAGAAATTAAAGAGAATAGAAACATAAAAAGATTACCTAGCTAATTTATGATTAAAAATTATACCTTAATATATAAGAATTTTTTATATCTTTCAAAAGTTATTTTAAAAAGTATAGCCAACAGCCAACCCTAGAATATGAAATAAATTATACATACCTAGCCGTAATCCATAGTGAATATTCGTAACTCAATTTTCAATTTACGATTTCATCCATTTGATTACATTACGAAATCAAGAATTCTAAATTGGAAATTGAGATAAGAATACCGATAAAAAGTAAAAAAAAATTTAAATGTATATAACCACTCCTTTCTCCTCGCCCTTTCCTCACATTTTTACAAAATTATAGAAAAAGACCTCGAATAAATTATGTAATATCTATGTAAGTTATACTATAAGAGTGTATGAAATGAATGTTCAAATCTAAATACCTACAACACATTAATCATTCATAAAAGCCTTTTAATAACTTGATACATACCATGAGATATAAAATAATAAAAATAGCTTATTTTCCACTTGACTTAATTCTCATCCATATCTCGGCACAATATTTTTAAATAGGTATAGGTACTAATAAATGTATAAATACTCATCCACATTTCATAGTCATTAGACTATTCATATTCATGTAAATGTGTAGTTTATGTACCTATTTATTAACCTACTCTAAAGTCCAGCTCCAGACTCCAGACTCGAGAATAAATGAAAAATATGTAATATATATGTAGGCATATTATTGTCTTTAAAGGACAATATTGGATTTGTTCTATTATTTTAGTTAGGTTCCTAATTGACATAATAATTTTATAGGTTGGTAGTTGGTCAAACCGCACAGTACAGTACAGTACAGTACATATTATTTACGTAAATTGAAAGTTTTTAAAAATATTTTTTAGGCTTTGAAAATCAACCCTTGAATCATGAATCTTCTCTTGACTTCTACTGCATTATAAATTGCAAGGAGATAGACCCACGTTTCTGCTTCTTCTATTTCTATACACTACACAGAGGCAGTATTATCAGCCCACACGAAAACAAAAACAGGTATTTATTTGATTATTAATATATGTTAGCATGAACATGAAATAAAAGTCTGCTGGAGTAATAATTATAATTACCTTAGGCATAACCCTAAGTCCTTAATGTACAAGTAGTTTTTTAGTATTATATAAAAATAATTTAAGTATACTGAATAATGTATAAGAAATAAGAACTTACTAATGAATGGCTTTAGAAATTCTAATTTTTTGAATATCCATAGTTGAGTTTTAAAATTAATATTAAGTAAACAGTAAAGTAGGATGCATTAGAAGGTTTCTTTAATTATTAGCGATGAAAAGGTAGTAGAATAAATAAGAGTAGAATAATACCCTACTACATACTATGTATCGGCAATCGGTAATAGGCAATAGGTGAAAATTTGAAAATGCAAATATGTATTCGTATCTCAATCTCATCTAAGCTTTACAAGAAATTAAGCAAATACAGAGTAATTTTCTTAATTTATAATAAGTAAAGCCACTGCTTGCAAGTTTTTAGCATTGATTGAAGTGAAGTATACTGTACCTAATTACCTAATAGGTAATTACCTAGTAAAATTGTAAAATGAAGTTAATTGAAGGATACATGGTAAACAAAACTACTAAACTACTAAAGGCTCCAAATTCTCATCCTCACCCCAATTCAACATTATATTTCCAAAATTGGAAATATAAATGTTGAGATTTAGAGTTAATTAGAAAATTAACATTGGTTTTTTATTTAGTTACTTTACGAGTTACAAGTATTACACTCTATCATAAAAGGCAGATAGTTGGTGATTTTTTAACATATTTAAAAGTTTCGCTTTGGTTTTTGAATATGGTAGGTGTGTTACATCAGTGGTTCGAGTTAGAAGTTAAGAATGTATTAACTTTTTGTTTTTGTTATAAAGTTTACGCTTTAATTAATTTGACTTTCGTTAAGTAGGTATCTTTAGTAGGTACTTTGTCTATGTTAGTAATATGTATCATGCATTTTCATAATAATAGCTTTTATAGCTTTTATTTTATATTAAATAGTAAAAGTAAAAACTATGTAATATAATACTATTTTTGAAACAAATTATAATCTTAATCTTAAGCCATCTAATTATGAGCATACCAAAATGAAAAGGAACTTTCACCTCTTTAATACAACTTATATGAAAGTTATAATTAGGCCTAGGTAAATAGATGAATAATTTTTATTTTTTTTACACTTTTACCTAATTTAAATTAAAAATCTTTTTGCTAATCCTAAACCTAAAATGTAATGTTCTAAAAAAACTTGATTGATACTCAAGCAAAAGAAATTTTCTCAACAATCATATTTTTTTACACCGATTGCTTTAAACTTAAAAAATTCCAGCAGTACCTACGTACTTAATGATATTATTGTGTAAGTAGAAAATTAATTAGATGCATACCTACCTATATTTAAAGTAGTAGTAAAGCTACCTAGGGTAGATAGATTATTGTAAGTTATTTTATATTTTAGTAATCAGTAAAGCTAATGGTAAGCTTTTACTCCACATACGATAGCATGATTGGTATTACATATTTCTTTTATTTTGTTAATGTCTAAAGTCTAAAGTCTAAAAAAATACATCATGACATAATACATACCTAGTTAGAATAAATATCATTTCTACTTATATTTTTAATTATCCATAATTTCCACTATCTGTCTCCCGCTATAGCAGCCTACATCTACATATTTTTAATTTTTGTAAATATTTGAATTGAATAGGGTAAGATAAATTAAAATCTTATACTGTACCTACTATCCATACCCTATTTCCTAATAATTTTATACTATTCGCTATGTTACTCTAATGATTATCTATTAACATGGTATGCCTACTGGTTTGTTTATATGACAGAAATAGATTTTATGTAACGTAATGTAATGGTAATAATAAGACTTGTACTTATACATACTGGTGGTAAATTATATACAATATGTATGGGCATTAGGATGTAAATAAAGAAGTTAGAGGAGACCCTGGGAGGTATCATATAGCAAACCTATAATACATTGAGAATACACTAAATACGTAGGTAATGAGTAGGAGGTAGATTAGGTATATATTTTTACTTGTACATTAGATTAGGTTAGGTTAGGCTAGGCATTTACTTCAAAATCTTAGGATATATCTACAAAAGTAGGTAGATTTTTTTAGAAATTATTATAATAAGTACCTAGGTATTATACCTAGGTTATAGGTATAATATGTAGAATATTTCTTTGAAAAACCTTTTATTTTTGTTTTCATTTCTAAACATGGTATCATTTATCTTTAGTAGCTAGCTACCTACTTAACGAGTCGTGGATAGGTTGCATAGTTGTGGTGTGTAGTGCGTGCATTAAATTTTAAAATTTGAAAAGAAATTTTGTGAAATACTAGTCTAATTTAATGTCGAATCATAACTGCAAACTACAAAAGCATAATCTCATAAAAATTACAACTTCCGACATAAATATATATAAGTTGGTAATTAATTGTTTTTTATTATTTAAAATATACAAAGTAGGCAGTAGGTACTATGTTTTTGAGATATAATTTTAATTATTTTGTTTATATTTTGTATAAGTTTTATTGGTTTAAGTTTATCCCTAATTAGCTGTGTTTATTTTAAGTTCAGTGTAATGATGATATGAGCTTAGATTTTGCATTTTTAATTTTCGCAATTTTATGAACAGTATTATATTAGTTATTGTTACAATAAAGAAAAAATATAAATCATCATTCAATGAATATAAAAAAGAATGTCAAATAGATAAATGTTCTTTCTAAAAAGGAAATCGCAATCATATTCAAGTTTTTGTGTAATACATTTACATAGTATTTGTAGTTGGTAGACTACCATACCATACCAGTAATAGCATAATATTTTTAGTTTGGTTTGTATATAAAATGTTAAATTATACTTATATAATTGTATGTATAAAATTGTGAATGTGATTTTGTTCATGGTCAATAACTAATTTATAAAATTCAATTTAATTCTTGGCATGTTAATGCTAATACTAAATAAACGCTATGTATCTGAATTCTGAATATAAAATAGGATATACATAATATAATATTATGGAATATAAATATATACCTAATTCATGTTTTTTGATTATGAAAGATCTAGAGATCTAGAAAAGGATAGTACGTAGTTATTACTTCGTAGTACTCAACCATTAATTACATTAATCATGTATTAAACATCAACGATATTTTAATTAGTATTATTTTATTTTATTTTTATTTTAGTAAAAATTCAAAGATGAATTAACTCGAGAGATAAAAATTGTGGTGATTAGTAAAAATGCCTTCAAGTTCAACTAATGAAAACAAAGCTCCTGATTTGGACTCCAGAGTAAGACTAAAATAAATTATGCAAATAAAACTAATCAATTTAAATGTTAATTCTTTCTAAGGGTTGGATAAGAGATAGGATGGAATCCGGAAATATTCAGAGCGGAAGTAATAATAATTCGTCAACCAGTAGCTTAAGAAATGAAGATAATTTATCAAACCAAGATTTAAATAGTGAAGAAACTTTAAAATCCAATGAGAATTCATCAAGTGGAACACTTAAGGGGACAAAGAATAAAGGTTCTTGGATGAAATCTTTGGGAAAGCGAACTTTAAGACTGAGGAAAGAGAAGGCTAAAAATCGGGATTTAAATGCAATAGTTAATGATTTAACCCAAAATCAAAATGATAGTGCAAGTTCAGTCAATATTAATTCTAATCAAATTGCAAACACTTCCTCTCCCAAATTAACTAGAAAAGCGAGCGAAAAATTTTCAAAGTCTTCATTGAAAAAGGTTATTGGTAATGGCACACATTCTTCAAATAATGGACCTGCTCCTACTTCTAAAGATTCACAAAAAATTCAACATAAGCAACAACGCGGCGGAGAAATCCCGGGTAAGATATATTATTCTAGATTCCAGACCTATACCTATTCCTCTTTTCGGGTTTTTTCGGTGAAATTGTGAAATGAACTTGCGTTTTACGTATAAAATGACTACCCTCGGGCAAATTTTGATCGATAATAGTTTTCATATAATGCAGAATCTAGAAATAGTAGACACATAGACATTACATGTTAAAAATATGCAAACTTGAACTATTTGCAATTTTTACCATTAGCTTAAATTTAAAACGAGTGTATTAAAATTAAACAATTTCTCTTATATGATTATTCGAAATTAGTTTTTAACTTGATTTGTTTTATTTTCGAACGATTCATTCATATCTTTTATTATTTTTTACGATAGTATTATAAATTTATATTTTACAAAAATAATAGCTGTAATTTCACCAAGAATTGTTTTAAACTTAATAAGAGTCTCATTTAAAAATTAGAATGTTCATTGCACCTGATTAACGATTATGACAAAGTGACATTTATATGGTAGTTTGTGTGGTGTGAAAGTTTTAAATTGATATAAAAATGCTTCCTATACAAACACTTCGAAAAAGGACCAGTCCCTTAAAATGTAAATTCCAACATTATTTTATTTATAAATAAAATGATTGACTGTAATTTGTATTCGATAAAAGAGTATTATTGTTTAATGTGTACTATAATTTTCTGACAAATTAATAATTTATGTATTTTTTGATTACTTTTATTAAACATTCTTTCCTTTTTTATCGATTTTCCCTGAAGTACTTTTCGCTTCTTAATTATTTAGACTAGATTATCCATTTCTTTTTCGTTTATGCATATACCTAGGTAATCATTCTCCAATTGAGAATTGAGCCTAATCTCAAATACTTGTACCTATTATATGATATTCACAAACCCGAATATTAATGAAATACATAGGATTTAATAAATATTTTTAAAATAAATATTTTTTCTTAATTCTTTTCAGATAAACAAGATCCAGCTAGATTTATAGGGGATGGAATATCTTTTAAAGCGAAATTAATTGGTGTTTTAGAAGTAAATGGTCCAAGAGGTGACGTTTTAATTATAATAAATGTATAAAAATAGTTAAATTAAATTTTCCTTAATTTTATTATTAGGTGATCAAATTTGCCAACAAGCTCTATCAGAATTAAAAATGGCAATAAAAGCCGCTGGAGAACATAAACAAAAAATAATAATACATATAAGTATCAGTGGTAAGTAATAATGAATTGTGTATTAAGCTAATTGATTTAATGAAATAGATTACCTAATTATAAATTACTTTTATTTAAAAGGGCTAAGATTGCGAGATGAAAAAACGGGAGATTGCTTATATCATCACCCAGTTCATAAAATATCATTTATAGCTCAAGATCTTACAGATACTCGTGCATTTGGTTATATTTTTGGTACGCCCTCCAAATATGGGGTAAGTCCGGGTTAATATTTTAATATTAGATACCTACATAAACATTAAAATAAAGAATCTAAACCTTCAATTTTCTTTCCAGAGTTCTCCAGATATGGGACATAGATTTTTTGGTCTTAAAACTGAAAAATCTGCATCTCAAGTTGTAATAGCCATGAGAGGTATTCATATTTTTTGAGAATAAATTATATTTTGCCACACCTTTTCATAAATATTTGTAATTGTAAATTTAATTTTCAGATTTATTTCAAGTGGTTTTTGATTTGAAGAAAAAAGAAATTGAAAGAGGTAAATTCATTCAATGTAATTAAATAGTAGAAGGTTTCTAGAATAGACATGGTATAAGGTAATTAAATCATATGAAATATAATTTTTAAAATTTCAGCTAAACAGCAATTGGAAATTCAGCAAAAATTTCTAGCAACCCGGGCTGTTGAGAATGCTCCTTCAAAAGTAATTTTGGATTTACCTAAATTCGTTTTATTTTTGATTTTTATCAACCAGAATTTTAAAAAATTTGAAATATTTCACAGATCAATTCAATTGCCGAAACATATATTGAAGGTGCTTGTGCCTTAAAAGATAAACCTTCAGGAACTAACCGTTCAGATGGAGGGGAAGAAGCTGATCTTTTGAATTTAGAAGTTGAATTAAGTATTTTAGGTAAGTTAATCCAAAATTCTACATTCTACTACTGAACATTAAAAATATAATTTTTCCTTTTTTTTAATTCTAATAAACTTTTGTAAAATAAATCCCTAGAAAATAATATCGGGAATCTTGGTGAATCTTCTAAACAATTTAGAAATAGCACAACATCTATATCAAGTGATCCAATGAATCAAAAGCCTTCAACATCAAAACAGCATTCTTTTGGTTTGGGAATGATGGGAGAATCAATGGGATTTACTGATTCATTTGGCGATTTTGATCCTTTTGACACTTCATCTACAGCTAATAAAAATTATAAAAAATTTGATAATTCTTCATCTTCACCATTCACTGTGGACCCATTTTTCCAGGTAAAATTATTTACTCAATTCAATAACCTCACAATAATTTGGTTGATTTTTATAAATTCAATTGCCTAGTACTTCTATACCTTTGACTAATTGTATTTTTTTAGGTTGATCCATTTTCTCATCTTCAGAAAAATGCGGATCCTTTTTTTGCTTCAGATCCGTTTGAAAACTCTGAGCCAAATTCTGCAACAGGAGGCCAGGAGTCTGTATTTACTTTTGATTCTTCCAAATTATCAGAAGATGTAGGATCAACGTCGTCAAAATTGTACAGATCTTCATTAAATGACAGTGGCTTAGGAGAGAGACAAGACTCACAAGCAAATGAGTTGAAAAAATCGGAAGATTCTCAAGCAAGTAGTAATAATAAAAATCAACCTAGCTGGGCTGCATCATTTGAAGATGTAAGTGAATAGATTGTAACTATACTAATGGGTTTAAATTAATATACAGATTGATAGCAGAGTTTACTCTTTGCAAACCCCAATGTATCATAAAAGATTAATTTATTTTAAACAAAAAAACTTTACCACTTCTAATATATTTTCTTTACAGAATTTTGTTCCGACTTGCACCAGTATCAATATTTCAACAACTGGAGGTGCAACTGATTTGTTTAGAGATTTAGATCCATTAAGAATAGGGAAAGTAAAGCCAATTATTGATAAAAAGGATTTCTTTAATGATTTGAAAAATCCTCAAAAACAAGTTATCGACAACTTTTATCCAAATTCTCATTCAATCAATAGTAATAATAATGAAACTTCAACTAGAATGCCTTCACTTGCAGTTATCGAATTGCCTCCGCCACCTCAATCTTCCAAAACCGTATCACCGAAAATGCAACATTTATCCAACTTAAATACTACAACAACGACGCAAATGACAAATTCTTTCTCTAGTAATTTTGCACCTCAATCAACTAATTCTGAATTTGAAAATCATTTTAAAACAACTTCTAATAATAAATCAGGAGCATCTTCTACATGCGGATCCAGTGAAATGCCTAGGAGGTTTAAAGAAAGGAGCGACCCAAACTACCCAAATTCACCCCCAAATTATAGTCCACCCCCACCACCTCTGTATCCAGGTTCCGCAACGAATTCTGAATATTTTACAACTATTTTACCGCCTCCGAATAGAACAATTAGCTGTTCATCAGCTAGTTCAACTGCATCTGGATCATCTTTTAGGAATAATAATAGTACTAAAAAATCTCAACAAATTTTGAAGCAAATGACAATTGTTAATACATCATCAGGCTCGAATTTGTCACCAAAAACTTTGCCTAAAAATTCAAAACTTTCTAAAAATTATACAATTGACATATCAAATTCATCTATTGAAGAAATTCCTAGTCTAACTCCACCACCAAGGCCATCAGTTGGAACTAAGAGGGATAGGTATGGAAAAATCGGAGGTCTTCAAAGTTCAACAGTTTTGCCGAGACCAAACTCTGGTGGTAGCAGTAGGAAAAATTATGGCTTTCCACCTGAACCTCCACCACGACCAATTGAAACAACTCAACAACAACCTCATTTTATTCCAGCACCACCCTTGCCACCAAAGAAAGCTAATAATAATTCTCTCAATTTAAGTGGGCATAATAACTCGAATATGTCGAATTCCTTTAGTCAATTCAGTGCCAGCAGTGTTAGTAATGATGGGTTTTCAAAAGAGCTTTATCCGGGGGAAAGAGAAAGGACTAGAAGGACTTTATCAGTAGAGTCGCATAACGATTTGCCATTACCATTACCTTCAAGGAGACCAGGAAATAATAGATATTCAATTTTGCCTTTGCAAACTACTAGTATTGTAACTGGTGGGTCACCACAACTTCAAAGAAAAGATTTATCAAATAAAATAATGTCAATGGAAGAAGCTCTCAATCAAGTCGCTACTTTGTCTCTTGGCCAATTAGCTTCAAAACTCGATATTCCTGTTACTGCATTATCCAACTTTACAATTCAACAATTAGCTGAGAAATTATTAAAAATTAAAATTGAAAGCAATGAACAACCAGTTAAAAGATGTCAATCAGAATTAGGATTTGAATCAAATTTTGATATGCTACCCCCAAGACGTATTTCTAACAATTTTGAATCACAAGGAGGAAAATTTGACGATGATGACGATATATCTAATTCATTCTCAGCAGTTACTGCTCCAGCAAATCTTCAGCGTACTTCAATAATTAATACCAACGAGTCTAAGCAATCCTATGATCGATATGCAGTTTTTAGAGATTTAGAAGAAGTAGGTGGTGGATTTAGTGTATTTTGTGCGGATTCAAATAGTACTTTAAAAGTATGCGAGAAACGTGATTCAAGAGATTCGAGCAGTGAAAGGGTAAGTGAAATTGAAATTGCAAATAATTTGAGTAAGTAATTATTAATAATAATAATTTTAATTTAAGACTCTACATGCATCTGAAGAAAAACTAGGTGGTGGTGGTGGTAATAATCAAATGAATACAATGGATGATATTACTGATGCCAATCTATCTGATGAACCTTTATCAATGATGCACGACGAATTTCCACCCGTGGAAAATAGTAATATTGATAATGGCGATGATATTAGTATTGTTTCGAATAAAGGGGAATGGGCAACATTTGAAACAACTTTTGAAAATGAATTCGTTATACCTAAGAATAGTGACTGTGCTCCACTTGTTGAAGAAGATTTTAATTTTAATAATAAACAAGCATCTGAAAGAGCTGCTGAAGATTCTACCGATTCAGATACAAAAATTTTAACACCATTAAAAAAGGGTGAATTCACATTTGACGACAACGATGATGAAGACGAGTATAAAAAAGTTAAAGATGTCGAAAATGAACATCCTTTTAAAAGACAGAGTTCGGGTTCATCAAAACATAGTGGTGGACATAGTAGTGGTGGTCATTCAAGAAATGATGAACATTCTTCTCAACAAAGATATAATTATAATTATCATAATAGTAGTAAAAGGGATGGAAGAAAATACCGAGATCATAGAGATAGAGAAGAAAAAGATTACAATAATAGTAGAAGACATTCACCACGATGTGATTCGAGAAATAGTTATTCGTCATCTAGTCGAGCAAGAAGGTATGAACAAGAAGATTCGGATTCACCTTTAGATTTTGCTCCGAGTGATCAAATTTCATCTAAAAGGATTGGGAGTGGTGGAAGTAGTAGTGCTAGTAGAAGAAGACATGATAACGAATTGTATGAAAATGAAAATGATCGTTCTCATCGACTAACACACCAACAAAAAAAATCTAGACGCTATCATAGTAAATATTATCAAGGACCAGCATCTGATCGAAACAAAGATTATTATTATCAATCTAGAAAAAAGCATGGTCGTCCTTCGCCTGAACGTTACTCGAATCACGAGAGCGAGGATTCTTTTGATGATGATGGGAATCGGAAAAGTGTATCGCCTTCAAACGCTAGAAGACGAGAAAGAGAATATTATCAAAGGGAAAGAGATTATCTAGAGAGACATCATAGGCGACCAAATTCTGGTGGTTCGAGTAGAAATAATAAAGATAGCCCAAGATCGTCGACTCGAAATCGTTATAAGTATCCAGAAGATGAAGAATTTGGAGATTCGAGAGAATTATCTGATTTTTCGGAGAGTGAAAGTAAGAGATATGGACACAGACATCATCATAGGCATAAAAGACATAGCCATCATTCGTCATCAAATCAAAGAAATTATTTTACACCCTCACAAAGCGATAGTGGTAGTCCGAGTCCATCATATCATTCTGAACAAATTCAACCTCCAGCTAGTTCTAATAGTAAAAAACCCAAATCTATTCAGTCACCTTCTGGTTTTTCTTCTAAGGATAATTTTGGTGAAAAGCCTCGAAGAAGGTCTTTTGATCAAGAAGAGCATCAGAAATCTCAAGATCATCAATATAAATCAAAACATAGGCCAAGTTCTGGATCAGCTAGTGGAAAATATAAAAGCGATTTATCTCTTAACAATCCTTCGTCAACTTCTGCAACAAAAGTTGTGATGGGTGCTGGTGGTGCAATTAAATTGTCGGAATTTAGAGGTTGTGATGAGGATAATGAAGAATCTAGTCATCAACAAAGGCATAAGCAAAAGGAAGTCAATCAATTTGATGTTAGATTGGATAGACGGGTCGAAAGGAGATTAACAAGGCCTAGTTCAGTTCCTAATGACACAAAAACTACTGATAAACAAGGAGGATTTGCCTTTGAAGACAATTTTGTTAAAGATGAGAATACTGTGTTTTTCCCAATAGAAAATGATGAGGATATAAAAAATTTACAAAATGACAATGGTCAAAAGGAAATCGACCGGATTGTGAAACAAGAATATCTTCCCGAAGTCCCAAAAAGACGTAATTCTTCGTCTGCTTCTATTACTCACGAAAATAATAAAAAGTTGGACTCAATTCAATCACAATCTCTTGAGGAAGAAACTCCTGAAGTAGCTAAAGCAAACTGTAATGAAGAAATTGAAAGTAAAGAACAGAGTTCAGACAGAATTGAAAATTTAAATGAACAAGAGCAAAAAGATGTTGGGATGGCTAGTTCAATGAATTCAAATTCTAAAAAATTGACATCAATAAAAGAAGATGAAAATACTAGTACTTGTACTGAATCAAAAATGACGAAAAGTCCTTCGCTGAATATTTTCAAAGTCGAATCGGATCCATTTGCTGACGATGATTTTTTTTCTTAAAATCAATCTGAATTAAAATAGATACATATTCACTACTTAAAAAACTTGCCAGCAGAAACCCAAGCATTTTGAGCAGAATTTCTACTATTTTGCTGTTAATGTGTAAGTATTATTAATATCGATATTTTATTTTATTTTATTTAGAATTATCATAAGAGATAATAAGTATTTAGATAGTGAAATGCAGAAGATATTTTAGGTATTCATGCATATTTTAAATTGCTTTATTTTTACTTGTTAATCTTTTTATTGAACTTTTTCATTATTTCGATTTACTCATGTCATGTACCTTAATCCTTAATCTTAAAAATCTAATTTTGTTGACTTTATTTTAAACTACCTACCTACCTACTCCATAAAATGCATTTTTTTAACCAAAAATCTCTTAAATAATTACCTAATAAGCCTAATAAATAATATATAATATACTCTGTACATGAGGCAATTGGCGATTAATGGTGATACTTTTTGCGAGGTGTATAAGAGTTGGAACTGATAATTATTGCAATATAAACGCGTTTTTATTAAATAGGATATTATTATGTATTTACTAATATTACGAGTATGTATAGTGTAATATATAAGATAAGGATACTTTTATATAAAAATAATTATGTAGGTGTAGGTGTAGGTATGTAGAATAATAAGAGTATTAAATCTAAAGATAATTAGGTCTTCGAAAATAAGTAATAAAATAATAAAATATCTGTAACCTGTATGTATTTTAGGTACAGATATTTATGGTTTAATGAAATATTAATTTTGAAACGAAGGTTATTTTTTATCTCGGATTGGTGCCATACTACTATGATTATGATTAAGATTTAACTAAAATAGTTAGTACCTAATTAAAGTTAATTCTAATTTTAGGTAAAATATAAGCATAAACTACCTATCTACTTAAAATAAAACTTGAAAGTGTTTTTTAAAGTTAATGAAAATAATATATTATGATCTAGAGAACTTGTGTAAAGTTATTTAGATAGTGTTGAGTTGTAAGATGTTGATATTACTACTTTAATAAGATTTTAGTAAATATAAAAGTACTACCAAAATACGCAGACTACAATTTACTCTACTTATAATTATAATAATGTTGAAAACCTTGTCTTATAAAATGGTTTTAAAACTAATATCCTTCTATTATACCATCATCATCATACCACTAATTGTAATGAGAAATAAGAAAAGTAATTTAGTATATTTTATTAATGAATATAAAATATTTGTTGAGATATCCTGTCCTGATCCTGATTGTTAGCAGGATTTTTTAATGATCGCATTTTAAAATTTGGAATCAGCTTTAAGATGCAACATATTACTTTTACTCTCATTATAATATGCAACTTGTTAAAGGTTTTTAAATTATTATTTTCAACAAATACTCTTATAAAATAGGTACACATAAAAATAGAAATGCTTTTATTACCAAAATAATATTATCTATGTATTCCTAATTCCTATTAGTTCGTTAGCATTTTGTTTTATGAATAATTGTAACCTACTACTTACTTATCTTTTATCCCTTTAAAAATGTAATACATACTTGGAAAGAATTTTAAATATTTTTGTTAATATTCTGTTTACTGTTTTAAAAATGTAATAATTATAATAACTAGGTAATAACAAAATGAAAATCATAGACTGCCTTATCATGTTAATTAATACTTTTATTTTTTAATATATTATTATTGTTTTTATTTTAAAAATTATTAGGTATATAAGAATTTCGCCTTTATAAAATTGAATAAACTAAAAATTATTGAATTTTACAAAAATATTCTTATATATTTATTACAATTAGAGTTATTTGTGTTTTACTAAATGTTAATAGTCGTAAGCGTAAGTAGATATTATACGTACTGAAAATTTATTATATAATTTACGGTAATAGTATTGAGGTATAGGTACTTGAGGTCTTTTGAACTGATTTCGTTGATTTAGGATAATTGATAGTTAATAATTCATACTTATGGATATACAAATTGGCCTTAAAATAACATAAATTGAGGTTGTTCAAAATTGGAAAACTAACTTTAATCTTTAAAGCAAGTAGAGATATTCATCAAGTAGCTCCTTATTCTTGAACGATTCCTCAAGCCATATTAGTTTTACAACCATAGCTCCTCGATTACAAGGCGAAAAATAACTTGAAATATTCTCATCTGTAATTATGATATGTGTAGCATGAGCTTCATTCTCCACAACTCGACCTCCGTAAAAAGAAATTTTCTCATTTAAAAGTAAATCACTGAATTCAACTGGTTTGAAAATAATTTTAGTATCTTTAAGGAATGAGAAACTTTCAATTTCTTTTAACTTTAATGGTGATGAGGAGAATAATTCTTTATTCACAGCTTCTTTAACTTTCTCGATAGTAGCAGGAGGTATAATTTTATCTTTTTGATTTTTGTTCAAAGTATTAGTAACTCGATCAACTAATTTCTTTGTAGTTTCTAAATCATTTTTCCTTGTATGATGATCTCCATAAATGTCGTACTTGTCAGCAAATGTTCTACTTGTGCCTTCTGTGATGAACAAATAATCTTCAGGATTCAAATCGATGAATTCTCCATTCTTTAAACAGCCATCAAGCCATTGAAATTTAACAATATCATAAGTTCCAAGATTTATAAGAGTTTTAATCCTTAATGAATCTTCTCCCTTTTGACTAGAGCAAAGAAAAGATGGGTCAGTTTATCATTTTCATTGAATATACGTAATCTAGTCATTCATTACTTCAGCTTTGCTTTGATAAACCAAATATTAGACTCTTAACATGAATTTACTCGTAAAATTAAGTTAGGTAATCATGTTTTTCAGAGCTAATAAAATGAATACCAAGACCATAATTCATAATTATATCGATTGTTTTAAAAGTAAACCTTACCTTATAATACAAAACATATTCTTCATAGGATTCTGAATAATTTTACCACCAAACAATTTTATACAAGCTTCTTTCTCTTTTATCCATGCTAGATTTAAGTAAATTTCATTTTAGACTCAAAAATAATATTAACATGATCATTTTTTTACCATCATCTCCAAATAGAAAAAAGATTCGATCCTCAAAAATATTCTTCTTTATTTTATTCTTATTCTTACTACCAGGCAGTATAGCGTGTGAAATTGATTTAAAGGTTGATGTTAAGGCTTTATTTACATCGTTCATTAATACTCTTTTAGCTGGAATATCCGGATAACTTTCTTCACCTTCAGAATCGCTATAATTCTTTCTTTCCACATTCTGTTCCGATTTTCGCTTTCCCTTTCTGAAATAATTGGGCTTCTTTCCATCTAATCTTTTTACTAGCTTTCCACCATACTTTTCCTGGAAAAAAATAATAACATCTATTTACTTTTTGAACAAATAAATGGGCATTTGGTAAATACCTACATAATATAAATAATATATTAATACCTAACTTAAATAATTTGAAAAATCTTACCCTCAATTCATGAAATTCTTTTACAGTCAAAATATCATCATAATTTTTATCTCGTCGAACTTGAGTTACTCTTGCAAAACGAAGGGTATAGTTAAGTCCATACTCTTTACTACTTATTATTTCCGATCCTTAAATTTTTAAAAATAAAAGACCTTAGAATTCAAATTACTATTTTAATATTTTAGACTAACCTTTGACACTAACTACAAGTGAATATTTTGGATCAATAAAGAAATCTGGACGTTTTCCCCATTTATTTGACACATTTCTAAATTCCTTTCGAGAAAAATTTGGCTCTAATTCGCGAACTAGTACCTTCATTTCTTCATGCCTTAAATGTCCAGAGCCTACTCGGCATATTGGATGATATTTCTAAAAATATGTATAGTAAATTAATAAAAAAAACTTAGGTAGGTAGGCAATAGGTTCCTATATATTTAATACATTTTGATTTGATTTAAAAAAATATGTATTTATCTTACATGGTCGCCATTACTTTCTCTATCAATTATTCCAACCATGAAATGTGAAATTATACCACTACCTCTTCTTGCAGAATCTGAGTAATAGGCTCCTAAAATAAGTAAATCCAAATCGGCGACACTGCTATCATCGAAAAACTAAAATGGCAAAGTAAAAATTTCAATAAATTGCAGCTGATAATTAATCCATAATATATTGGTATATTAATTTGTTCTCAATTTAACAAGTAATGTTAAAATGAGGTTAAAATCAAATGTTTTTCAGAGCTCAATAGATTAAATTTCAAAATCAAGAATTAGGTTAGATAATTTACTTTATGATCGGAATTATGTTATATTATAACTACCTCTGGTTTAATTTTATACCAATTCTCATTTCTTTTTCCAGGTTCATAAATTGAATTAGGAATTTTAACAACCAATCCTTCTTCTAAATTATCAATAGCTTCGTTTAATGCTTCCACGATACGAGATTTATCATTCACAATTTCAACTTTTGAAATTATACAGACACCTTCCTTGGGTTCGAAAATTTGCTGAAGGTATTCAATTCTAGTTGCAAGAGGTTTTGATGTAAGTACTTCACTATTCAAATAGAGTAAATCGAATGCGACGAAAACGACAGTATGATTAGGATTGTCAATTGTAAAAGTTTTAACGTCAATGTCTTCCGCTTTATTTGTAAACGTTTCTCGTGTTTTATGCCAAGCCTAAAAATCATTTCAAAGATAAAGTTATATCTATTGTTTTAATTAAAATATATGAGTATGAGTTAAATTGAACTAACCATCATTTCACCATCAAGTATAAAACTATTGACATTCTCTTTTAACTGCTTGGAAAACTTGGGTGTTAAAATTTTATTAAAATGATGAGAATAATTGAATCCTCTCTTAGAAAAATAAACCCATTTCTCTTCGTTATTTTCCTTTAAATAATGAATTTGAAATCTTTCACCATCCCACTTTGTTTCAAGTAAAAACGGTGGATCAGGTAGAACGGCATTCTTTTTCCTAACTTTATCTTTTGCTTTCTTACTTTTGTCTACTTCATCATCGAAACCATCTTCATTAACATTTTTTTGATCCAAATCGAGGACTCTAGTACATAGCATAAATTTGAAATGTTGAAAAAAAACTATATCAATGTCTGATTTTGACAGTTGAACTTGATTGTCATTGAGTTTTAAGCATATCTAAAACAAATTGATCAGAAACAAATAAGAATAGAAATCATAAAAAATGTATTGTTTTTCGAAATAATAAGAACCTATGTTTTATAATACCTCTTCAAGATTTGTTGTAATGTCGATAATGTCAGCAGCTTGGGGATGGATCAATTTTAGGATTTGCATATCTTGTATTCCAATTTCAAGTTTCTTTAATAATATTCTGGTCAACCATTTTACTTCAAGTGCAGTCAGCCTAATAAAAATTTGAAATTATTTTTTGAGAATTAATAATACATATAATAAATATTTAGATAAATATATTAATTGATTAGGTACTTACTTTGGAATGATTTTTTGCAGTACAGCCTTTTGAACATCTTGATTAATACCGGTTGAAGCTCTGGACTCATGTTTTCTTGCCAGTTTATCCAACACTTCTTCATGAATAAAATTTAATCTTGGACTCTTACCACCTTTTTGATCAGCTTGTCTATGCTCTAGGACTGAATAGATGATACTCCCTAAATCACCAGAAACGTAATTTCCCGATTTCGCTGGATCCTTATGGTTCAACAATTTTTTCCCATCTACGGTGTTCACATCAAGAGCCAAAACTTTAGTGTATATTTTACCGAGTGTTGGTGCCTAAATTATATAATCAAAAAACATAAAATCTTAATATTTTCTTTGTACAATAAATTATAATTATAAAAGTAGTCATACTTGAAGACCATAAGCACCACGTCCTCGATCCAAATGAGATAGAAATATTCGAGCAAGTGGGTAAAAACTGTCTCCCTGTAAAAGTAATAAAAAACAATTAATAAAATCCAATCATAAAATTAACATATATAATAAACGGTAATCAGTCTATTCCTCAGGTTCTATTCTATAGTATTAGAGATTATCAACATGCATGTATAATTACCATACTACAATATTTTTTATTAAGTCAAATCAACCAGAATTAGGTCTCTATTTTCTGTAATTAAATAAATGCAAAATTGAGACCAAATTCTGGTTCTTCAAAGTTAAATGGATTAAATGAATAAACTTTCGTTCACATTACATGCACCATATTTTTGGAATTGGATTATAAATTAGATAATTCTTTTAATTCTTGTATTGCAAAACCTATATAAAAATAATTTTCAATAGGTACTACATTTACAGATACATAAGATACTTAAGTACTAGATTATAGATTAATTTTATAACAGTGACAATTGACATTTTAATTTTACAAACTTACATTGTCCTTAGTTGAAAGTGATCCATGGATTTGTCTAAAGAGATTACGATAATGGTCGAAATAAGAAGTGAGCAATTTGATCCGGTCTTTGTTACTCTTCCCTGACAATTTCTCCAGTAATTGAGCAATCTCAAAAAATGTAATGTTCTCGCTTACACTTTTTCTACTACCCTCACCACCATGAGTCAAATTTGACTTTGACATGGTGTCAAAAATTCAAACGACGACCTCTGCCTCTGACCTATACTATTACTATATATGACACTTATTGATAATTGATATTGAAATTGAAATAATGTATGACAAATTTTTTGGATTTTTTTTGCTTTTAGGTACTCACTTGACTTTGACTGGACTGTCTTCGTACTTCGGACTTCGTTTTTCGTTTGACTTTTTTGTGGATATTTTTATCGAGTTCTAGTAAATAAGTAGGTAGTCTATTCCTTTCCTATTCTACTTCTACAGTCTACATACTACATGAGACTTTTATATTTCAGGTTTACCAACATCAGAGCTAGCTAGAGATAAATGACTAGAAAAGCATGATCATTTCATTTATAATTAAATACTCCGTACTCTAGGACTTGAATTATTTGTTTCACTTTACTAAAGGAAAAACCTAATTTTTGGCATCTCTGGTCTTTGTCGCTTTTTCTCTAAATTATGGTACCTATTCTAATTCTAAATTCTATTCTATAATAAAAATTTCTCAAAAGCTTTTTCAATTGAATACAAGATAAAAGAGTTAATGAGATTAGATCACTAAAAAATAAAACTTCTTATGAACTTTATAAAGCTCTTAAAAGCTTTGCTTTTCTTAAAACATTATTTTATTTAACCAAAATATAAAATGTCAAGTATTTAACAATTTAAAGTATATTTAACAGTTAAATTTTAACAATAATATAACATGGTCAAGTCTTGAAGTTCTCAAAAGTCTTTTCACTTTATATATAATATGAGCTAGGTAGTTAACATATATAGGTAATATCATTATTTTTTTATATCATTTTGACCAGTGTCATCCTCAACATTGCCTTACTACAGTACAGAATAAGTATTTGTGTATTTCTCCAATGCAAAGAGAAATTTCGCACAAATATTTGATTAGATATTTAACTAGAATCATAAATTTAGCATAATTTAAAGTTATATACATAAAATACAAGTATACATTATGTTTTACATTATGTATAATATCGTACTACCTAGTTTACCTGTGACAGTGACACATTTTGAACTTTTAGTTACTGGAGATGAAACTTAAACTTTACATTATAATTATAATACAATTATTGGAAAATTGAAAGATACAAAGTTAAACTTAAACTTAAACAGCTAATAACAAAGCATAACAAAAAGTGATAATAATTTTGAATCTACAAATGCATAAAGTATTAATGATTCACTTTGTAAATAATAATTCTACTCTAAACAACAATATGTAAAAGTATCACTTTTATATGCTTATCTTATTATGTTGGTACGATATCGGGGTAAGAGTTTTTTTAGTAAATCCCGAGGATTTGTAGGAAAATACCAACGTGCATTTTCAAAAACAGCTCTTTGCCCTGATACCGATGCTAGTCTCTATTTTACTCTGTGAGCAAAGTACATTTAATAATTAATTTACTTAACATTTTAAAACCTTAAAAATTATGATACTTTTCTTTTAATTAATAATTATAGAATTTAAGAAAATTGTAATTAGTTGAAATTGAGATTATTAAATTCTGAATCTGATCAAAAATTAAAAAATCTACGAATATATTAGTAATTAATTTAACAAAAATATTAATTACTCCTATAATAAGTAGATACTGATACTATGTAGTATCTACTTGTATACAAGTACTTAAATTAAATGTTAATGAGATAATTGAAAGAGATCAAAAAAATTTTACAAACTATAAAAATACAATATTATAGGGCTATAGTTAAAACTTATACATATAATCTATGTCTGATTAAAGATAATTTGAAAATTAAGAAAAAATTCTTTGATAATGTAAATGTAATGTAGTTGTAGGTAAGGTAGTGATAAAAAAATCTTTGAAGTGTTTTCCAATTTTCTAAAATATGTACTCTTTTCCTTCTTCTGTTCAATACAATCATTATTGACGCACATCTACAAGATATTTGACGCATTTACCCAACTTGGCCCGATCCACATGTCTTTCATGAGCACGTCCGACTGGTATTGGAAATGATGACAAATTTTCACAGTGGCGCAATTTCTGAACTTGATTCCGGTCTAGAATTTAATGGTTTATATTAAATTACGTTAATGTTAATATCTAACCAGAACCAAAATCTAATAATATTATTAATTTATTTTAATATATCTTACCAAGATAATAGAGAGTAAGATGTTTCATTTCATCAACATTTTTAACAACAGCATAGTTATATCGATCTCCATCCTTGTAATAAGGATTATTTGATGATCGATATCCCTAAAAATAAAATTACATTAAGATATAAAATATAATATACATACTATTATTAGGTAAATATAGTTTACCTAATATAGTTTAATATAAAGTCAAATTACTAATTACATCAAATTCAAGAGTGAAGCCAGGACTTATGGCTGATAAATCAGCCAGCATTATAAAATCATTATTACTTCGTACAGATATTTCATTTTCGCTGCTTTCATAATCCATTTCAATATTATCGTCATTTTCATTTGACTCAGCCACCTTGATAATTGAAAAAAGACATCTATAAAATCTATAAAATTATCATTACTAAAGTTCAGAGGCAAATTATAATTTTATTTTTAATGATTTTACCTTATTACAAAAATCATTTTTAAGATCTTCAAATCTAAAATCATTAGATCCATTAGATCCACTTTCGGCATTACCAGCAATACCATTGTAATTTTTGTCAATGATTAGACCATCCTTCATTTCAACAGTTGCGTCATTTGATTCTTCATTCGGTAGCATTGGTACATAAGTACCACCAATACTTTGATCTTCAAATAGAACTTGAACAAACTCCGCATCCATGTCAGCATTAAAAATTGACTCATTCTGATTCTGTGCAAATTAAATGAGTTGAATAAAAGTTTTACTTTCTAGGTATATAATAAATATTATTACATATTTATAAAATAAGTTTATATACCTCAATATTACCCTCATCAACTTCAATATTTTCAATGGCATGATCATTTGATAAATTCTTGACCATGTTTGTCTCAATTCCATTGAGAAAATTCGATTGCAATGGTGAAAGAATCTAGTCGATTAGGTAAATAAGAGTTTATCAAAATAAATTAAAACATTTTAAAATAAAAATTGGTACCCCTAATAAAATTAATATTATGTGTACCTTGAAATTATTATCAATTTCATAATCCTCATCGTCACTTGACAAATTCATTCCCATGTTAACTTCATTTTTAATGGCCACACTTGATGAAACCTAATCGTCAATCAAATAAAAAATTATAGAGACAAATTAAATTATTTTTTAATACTTGTACCTTGAAAATATTAGCAATTCCCTCATCATCATCTTCTTCCTCACTTGATGAATCCGTTTCGATGTTTGCCTCATTTGTAGTGGACACATTTGATTCAACCTAATCAATCAAATAAAAGATTTTAGGGACAAATTAAATTATTTTTTAATACTTGTACCTTGAAAATATTATCAGTTTCCTCTTCATCATCATCTTCGTCACTTGAGAAAATCTCTCCCATGCTTTCATCATTTTTAATGGATGCATTTGATACAACCTAGTCGATAAAATAAAATTTATCTAGAGACAAACATCTAATACTATTTTTATTAAAGTTTGTACCTTAATATCACCAGCTTCAAATCCATTTTTATCAATTTCATTATCTCCGTTACTTGATAAATTTTTTCCCATGTTTGTCTGATTTCCATTAGATAAATTTGATGATGGCGAAACCTAATCCATTATTAATAAAAAATAAGCTTATTTTACCTCTCCGGATATTAAATTAAATCATTAAATTATTTGACATTTTAAATGTTTTTATACTACCTTGAAAGCAATATCTTCACGTCTATTACTATTATCAATATCATCATTTGTTGTTACATTCTTTATCATCTCATTTCCATTGAGTAAACTTGGTGGTGATTGTGCTACCTAAATAATTTATTTTATATTTCAAATTACTGATATAAAAAATTAATTAAATAATTTGATTTTTATTCTGTTTATAGTTTATATCTATATACCTTAGAAGTACTGTCTTCAAGTTCTTTATTTTCAATTTCAATTCTAATACCGTCACCAACACCATTTGCTGCTTTCTTTTCAATGATTGTCTTATTCTTATTATTTTTTGGTAATGGTACAGCCTTTAAATTATATTTAAAATCCATTTCATTTATATTTTTAAAGGCATATGCTTTTTAACTTTATATTATTTATTATGTTATGTTATGTACCCTAAAAGTAGATCCGTAATGATGAAAGAATCTGGAGCTAATAGCAAACGGAACAACAACCGTACCTCCATTTCCATGTTCATCTACAACAAGCAATCTTAATGGTATTGAAGTCTTCAAAGCCGCTTGCACACTCTTGCAGACATCTAAACAAAAGACAAAATTACATTTTATTTGTAGGTAATACAATAAAAAGATTAAACATAATATTTTTACCAGAGACCGATCCAAATTGATCATCCACCATAAATACCATCTTTTTTAAGTCGTGCACCTCACAGTTTTCGTTCTCCTCATTAAAAAATTCGCTGTCAACTGGAATTTCAATAAAAAAATATTATAGTCATTAAACTAACATGAGCAATAAATTATTATAATTTTTAATTGCAAAAATTAGAATAAGAAGTCTGTCCTATAAAAGTAATAACAATAGGCACTAGGTACCTAACAATTTTATTTTTATAAAGAAATACATAATATGTAGAATGTAGGTTACCTATCTAATAAAATAAGATGTAAAAACACTGAAACTCTATTTATTAGGAATAATGAATTACTTACCCATAATAGTAATAATTGATGGTTGTTCCGGTCCTGGTCGATTCATTTTATTTCCAACCATGTTAGCACCAGCATGATTTCCATTATTTTCACCAATATCCATCTTAAATACCTATAACCGTTTACTGATTGACGATTGAAGTAAGTTACAGGTTTCTGCACACTGCCCTGATCGAAATCGAAAGGTCAAACTATAACTAGAAAAAATAAATAGAAATTTTATAATTTTAGGAATTAGGCTTAGGTTAGGTATTCAATAATAAAAAGTATTTTTTATCTTTATCTTTATCTTTAGGTAAAATATAGGCAACTCTCATTATCAGAGCAGCATAAAAAAATATTCCCCCCCCCCCTAAATTTTTTAAATTAAACTTAAAATACCTAAATATATTAATGATTTAAATATGTAACACAAAAAATCTAGTCCTACAGAGACTATAGTCTACAGTCCTATCCTATCATATCCCGATCCCTTATATACCTATTATACTATAAGTGTATGTTGAAGTACACTACCTAGTCCTACCTAGTCCTATTCATGTTCATGTTGAAGTTCAACATGAACATGAATAGGACTAGGTAGGACTTGATAAGATTAATTTAAAAAACAAAAAAATAAAATTATGAACTTATAACTTATTGATTCTTAATGTCTACTCGGTTAAGGTGAAGGTAGCAGGTCTTTGCTGGGGAAAATCACCATTCAGAGCGTTTGACTAACCTAACCAAACCTAATAATAACTCACAGAGTCAATTCAGATTCAGACTCAAACAGCAAAGACCTGCTACCTTCACTATAACCGTCTACTCTATGCATATAATATAAAGTAAAAAAAAATAAGAATAATAAAGGTAAAATAAGGTAATTTACCAATATTTAAGGGAAAAATTTCCATATCACGGTCAAGCGATATCAAGCCGAACTAATTATTTTTAGACTATTTTGACCTCCCTGAATC
>JAQIXA010001059.1:0-29611 GCA_034699045.1 Nanhermannia cf. coronata Gr-Ori-00579
TTCTCCGACCGAAGTCCCACAAAACAGGCCATTTGATTAACATGGGAAAACCGATTCACCTTTTGTTTGTCTAGATTACCCCTTAAAGAGATCTCGTCCTCATCTGTGGAAATAAAAGGCCATTTGATAACATGTGGCAGAATTTAGACTTTAGGTGCTATGCAGGTAGCCCCTTAAGTTATTATCTGTTAATTCTAGGTCTTCCAAGCTTAATATCTCAAAAATTAAGAATTAGATGGCACTCTGTAGTTAGTAGATAGTTCTCGAAAAAAAGCAAAATCGAAAAGTTCTCAATTTTTCTGGTTACGAGTAGGGTAGGTTAAAATTATTAACGAATTTAAGATTAGATACTTTGGTTAGTCTCGTTTTTTTGAACATTTATATGGTAGGTCTTTTATGCGGTCACATTAACTTGAAAAGGCTCTCGGGACCTGAGTAAATATTTAAATTGGTTTAAATTTAAGCCAGAGAAAGCAAGCTGAAAAGTGTCCAAGAAAATTGGCAACAGTATGATGTATAAGTATACTTGTATTTTATATCTATGTACTACAAGTACTAGTGGTGAAGGATAACAATAACTAGATTTATATCCAGGATATACCATTTCCTTTTTATACTTTTTAACCTTAAGCCGTAATCCTATCTTTGTAATTTGTAAGCAGAATAATACCCAAAGATACTCTATATAAGCTGTAGGTTTATTAAAAAGTGAAACTAATTCTTATCTTTTATCATACACTTTGTACTTATACGTTTACTTATAGTTAGTTGAGTATTTTGGGGTAAAAATATCCTTTTGATATAAGATCTAATGTGAAACCCAACCTCGAAAAAATAAATGAAGTTTTTTCCTCGTATTTGAGCCAGTGTAACAATTTACAATTGTGTTTTCGACAGCCAGCTGGGGCCTTTTTTTTAATGGAAAATGATGTCTATCCATGTGAAATCCAAACCAGATAAAAACCCACTTTTCTTGAGATATTTTCAAAAAAATATTCTATTGTCACATACACATACATACCTGTAACTTCAAGTTTTCTAATAATCTCTATATTGCTATCTAACTAGGTATATTACATAACTACTCGTAGATAATTGCTTTTTTTCAGTACAAGAAAAATTTAAAAAAAAACATCTATTTCAAAAAACTTAAGATATCTATACAGATACATATACAGATACAGATACAGATACAGATACAGATACAGATATAGATATAGATAGAGATAGAGATATAGAGATACAGATACAGATTGAAAATTTAATCTTTAATATAAAATGTTTAGTAGGGCAATCGTAATTTATAATTCGATTCACAAACCAAACGAACTATTTTAATTTTTAAGAATTCAGAAATTTGGTCCAATTTAATAACAAATTGACTCAAAAGAAGTACATAGAATTGTATTGCATAACTCAATTATCTAATTTTTTTCAATTCTAATAGGTGATGGTTGTATTGATGAATCAGAATTCACAAATGTTTGCACAAGTTTCGGAGTGGATATGAACGAGAGCCGGGAGGCATTTGCAAAACTTTCTAAGGTACTTACCTAAGCAAAATCTTCATTTTATAAAAATCCATAAAAATCTTTTAGAACTCTTACTATATTCTTTGATATTTGTCAATATTTGAGATTTTGGCCTTGACTATAGATCAGTAATCTTAATAATACAGGCCCTAGGCCCTTAATAATACCAAAATATGATACCTACAGTATGCTACTTTAGACTACTACGAGTATATGATCATAAATATCTATGAAAAAGTTGAATATTTCAAAATCTATGCAGAGATTTTACCCTTTTAATAAATTTAAATCTCATTTTAAATACGACCTTATTGTTAGAATGGAAAAACCATCGTGGACCTGGATTACTATGCCGGTCTATGGAAGGATTATTTTTACTCTGATGATGCGGCAGCCACCGGAAATTGCATTTTTGGGTAAAAAAAAATACACCTCTTTCTTAATTATCGTAATTCATAATTTTTTCTTACAATTTTTCTCATTTTTTAGTAAAACATCATTCCCCTAAAATGCATACCTACCACTATGCATAACAAATTCAACTTGATTTATTTTCGATAAAAAAAGATGCAAAATGGTCAAGTATAAACTATCTATCTAAAAGTTAAGATTTACAAATAGAAAATATTATAATATTGTTAAATACAAAATACATACAAATTAATTAGAATTGTTCCAAAGGGTTTGTTAAGGTTTTAAATATTAGAAATAAAAATACTAGAATACTAGAAATACCTACTAGTTTTAAATACTAGAATAGAAGAATTCTAAAGAATAGTTGATAGGATCTTTAAGGTCTAGATTTCTCAGAAAATTGTTCAAAATACAAGTATGATTGCACTAGTATTAGTATCTACTAGTATAGTATATACATAGTAATAGTATTCTAAAATTTCCTTTAGGTAACATTAGCCTCGACACATTAAATAAAATCTAAACACTTTATTGATAATAATAATAATAATTGGACTTTAATGAATGACCAAAGTCAAAACTTGTAAATACTTCAAATTTTTTTCTTATATACCTACCTAGGTAGTAGGTAGATACTACTATTATTAAAAACTAAAACACTAGTGATTATTTAGGTAGTAGTAATTTCATGTTTACAAGCTATAAGATATTTTTCAAAGTCATGCTGTAATAATTTCCTATTTGTTTCTTGCGTGCAAAGTATTTATACATTATTCCCTAAACACCCCCAAAAAAGTAAAACAACACAAAAAAATCCTAGGTTTTTTTCGGCTTCTTGTACCAAAATACCTGGATTGTAAGTCAAAGAATGTGTTTTTGATCTTTCCATTTGAATTCACTAATCTCTCTCATGATAATAATAATAATATTGACAACTTGTGTGTAAGGGGACCTTAAGAGAACTGAGGAAATATCTATAAAAAACCAGACTATTATTACTGATATCTTAGCAAAAATAATGCGAGTATACGTACGTATTAGTATAGTACGTAACCTTTATGATGGCGTAAAAATGGCAATTTTTGACATTTCAGCCTTATATATGACCACTATTAAAATATCTCAGAGGCCTACAGTTGAATTTCTCTATAAAGTATCTAATTATATTGTGTTTTACAGTGTTATAAGAACAAGACCAAGGTATTTATATATATCTTATCATGATTTAGCTTTGCTATATCAGTAGCAGTAGATGTTCTTGAGCAAAATCTTGAGTTAGATAATACCTACCTATATAAAATTAATGGAAATTTTCTCAAAATTAAAAATTCAGTTGCGATTTTTGGCAGAAATTTTGTTGTTCTAAAGTCATATAGGTTTGAAATTTGAAAAAATTTGCAAAATTTTCTTTAAACAGATCCCTTTTATTTTGAAAATTTAAAGATAATTTTTTGCAATCCTGCTGGCCCTTGTTGACCCTTATGGATAATTTGTTATAGATGTTCTTGAATTTTAAAATTTTTTTAATAATACCCTATTATATAAAATTCATGAAAAATTTCTCAAAACTATAAATTAAGTTGCTATTTTTGGCAAAAATTTTGTTGTTCTAAAGTCATATATCTTAGAAATTTCAAAAAATTTGCAAATTTTCCTTAAACAGATTTTTTTGTTTGTACGAAAAGTTAAGCTTAAAAATAAATTTTTGCAATCCTGCTGGTCCTTGACTCTGGCCTGGGTCAATTATCTTGGTAATATTTGATACTTTATAGAGGAATTTTATTGTAGGTAGGGTACTTACAATTTTTATATTAGTAGCAACACCTTATGTAAGAAAGTGTTTAACGATTTCTTGAAATGTCCTATAACTTCTATTCTACTACTATTATTAGACCAGATATAATGATTATGCCTTAATCTCAGAGTTTTCCCATTTCTTATTGGATCGTAAAATCACCATTTTATTACAACTAGTCCTTGTATCCCCATTTAATTAAAAGTCTTGTACCTTACTACTACACTACTATACTTATTCTGCTAAATATTTACCAAATTATTTTGTTGTATGTAATTTGTACCACTTTTTAATCTAAAATTTTAATTACATATTTTACATGCAAAAGTTTAACAACAAGGTCATGATGGTTTTTGGTTTCTAACTAATTACTTTTTTGTTTGAAATTATTTGGTGTTGTAAATGATGGTTTAAATGTCTAGACAAGACTCAAGACTACTACTATGTATGTATACTTATGGTTCTGAATTTTCTTTTAAAAAGTTAAATTTTGTCAAGATTCGAGTAAATATTTGTCGAAAAAACTTTCTTATAAAACCATCATCTAAAATCCAAATCAGGCATTAAATCACCAAGAGTTTTTGTGGAAATATTTATGAGGGTAAAGTGACTAGCTTTATCGCTCAATCTACACTTTCTTTGATTTACTTTTCCTTTACTTTATCCCCTACTAGCTATATTATCGTTATATCTGTAGTTTATAGTTTATAGTGTATAATTAAAAACTACTTTGAAATTCTCAATTTTCGGTCTTTTCGGTCCTAATTTAAAAGCTCATAAACTCAACAAATTACAGAGCTACTAATATTTCTAAAAACAGATTTTTCGGACAATACTGTTGTAAGTACTTTATATTCATTTATTAAAAAGACAAAATATGAACATTTTTATGTGAGTTCTCTATGAATGACCAAATTGTATTCTTCAATTAAAAACCCCTATACTAGTACTATATAGAAAATATTTAGGTAATTAGTAATTAGTTTAAAAAGTGTTTAAAATGTTAGTAAGAAATCTAGATAGCAAATACACATAAGTATGTAGATTTACAAATAAGAATATTTGGCACATCAACAATGCATTTCACAATGGTGCTCGTACTCTGGCTCTAGCTGTGTTTTAAGGTTTGCAAAATTTAAACCTAAAAATAAGTAGTTAAGCAAATGGTTGTCTAGCCTATTGTAAGTATAGTATAGTCTAGTCATATTCAGCTCTGAAAAACTCCTTTTAACCTCATTTTTTCAAATACTTGCTTGTAAATTCATTTATAAATACTCGCTTTGGAGAGCAAATTTGAAGTCTAAATTGGATTTTTCAGAGCTGAGTTAAGTGAAATTTTAGTAAGAAATAGCTAATATTTAGATTTAAGAATGATCTTCTGGTCTTTTGATTGATGATCTGTATTACAATGGGGTATTAATATGCAAATATATGTAAAAAAATTAAAATTACCTATAAACTATGTAAATGCACCTCTCAAATTCAAATTTAACCACCTAGCTGGTATACCTTTAACTTTACCTATAAATATTATTGTAATTCTAAAATAATTTGTAAATTATTGTTCAATAAAGTACTACTCGAGTTAAGTAAACAAATATCCGATTTATTAATAGTTCTTTTTATAAATAGTAATTATTTAAGTTACATTAAAGCTTTGACAATTTTTAATTTTTGACTTTATGGCTTAGAGTAGTAAGGTGGTGTAGCAGCTTTCCAGGGTGTAAAACTCATTCTTGGGATTTTTTCATAATCACTACAGGATATCGTTGGATTTCTAGAAAGAAAGAAAAAAACAATGAGAAATAAAATATTCGAGTAGGTAGGGTACATACTTATTTACATTTTACAGATACATTATTGAATTTCAACTTTGAAACTTATTGATATTTCTATTTTTATTTCAATTTGAACAATGTACCCTACTACTGTATCTAGCGATTGCATACCGACTAGTCCAATAACATTTGGTTCAAAATAAAAATTTACTGGTCCAAATTATACATAAATGCTATAAGAATTAGCACAAAATATAAATTTTGAATTCTATTTCGCATTTTTCTCAATATTTTACAGCTTTTGGTATAGAAAAAAAAACCTGGATAGAACCAACAAAATTTTCTAATATCCGTATTGATATCTCGCTTCTAGGTAATTTTTCCAATGTCAAAAGCTGTAAAATATTGCTTCGAAATTGCACAAAATTGCACAAAATTTATATTTTGTGCTATTTCTTATAGCAATGTATGTATAATTTGGACCAGTGGATTTTTATTTTGGACTAGACGGTATTGGGCCAGTCGGTACGGTACTATTTCTACTATTTCTACCAGTAAAAGCTCCTATAAAAAGACAATTTTGTACTCAAAAAGAGACAATTTTGTACTCAAAAAAAGACTTTACACTACACGCTTGTACCAGTAATACTGATTCAGTATTATATAAGAGAATGCAAAAGTTTTTGAAGAAAGCTCTTGATATTACATTTTTCCTGCATATGGTTTAAATAAATAGATCCTAAATAAACTAGTTTTTATCCGTAGAAGGAAATTTTCCTATTTTTCAAAATTCTATTACATTTTGTATTTTGTGAATTGATTCCATTAAAAATAAGGGTTTCACACGTTGACTGTACGAGTATTGATATAAATATTTTGCAGATATTTGGTTCTGTTTTTCTAGCCATTTTTGAACCTTTTTAAACCATTGAAAATGTCTTTGGAAATATTTTTATAAAATACTGAATTTTGTTGGCACAATGTGGGTAATAAGTGCTTTCACTATTGTACTTGTATTGTACTACACAGTAGTACTAAATAGTAGGGTAGAAAATATTCAGATAAAATTTTATGAATTCTATTTTCATAAAATCCGGACCATATATTTAGTTGGGCACAAATTATACATATTATTGGTTATTTATTCATCAGCATTGAAATATAAATATTGGCAATTCAGTATAGATACTACTAGTATAGTAGAGATTGTACTAGTATAGTATTAGCAGTACCTAGCACTTATATTAAGCTAGTAAGGTCAATAAAGCATGAATGTTTTATGAGATTTTACGAGGTTATAGTTTAATCAGGAAGTAAATTTGCCCTTATATATCAGTACTACGAGTAGTACAAAGTTCTTATACTTAGGGTCTATTACACTAGTAATACTACTAGTAGTTAGGTAGGTACTAGTAAATATTGTAATAAATCAGAATTTCAGTTTAAGGTATGTACCATACTATTTGTAGGTTAAGTTTTGGCTGATGAAATGAAATGAAAAACACGCAATGATTCGAGTCAGTGCGTATAAAAAGCTTAGAAAAAAAACTTCAAAGTTAATACTTTCTTTAGTACAATAAAGGCTCTTTATAAGGTAAATCTAGGCTAGTTTCAAAGAAGTACAGAAAATACAACTCGATAAACCAAAGTACCCTATCTAGGACTAATTTTAAATATTCAAATGATGATTTGAAATTGAATTTTTGGCTCTTCTAAATTCTAATATAGGCATAAGAGAAAGTGAAACTAGATGATTTGATACTAGATAAAACTAGATACTAGTAGTAATGTGCTTTATAGATATTTTGTATTTGTTAGTGGTCAGGTAGGATTTGCAAAAATAAGAAGAGAAAAAAAGGAAATCAAATTACCCGTCGTAAGAAATTGTGCGGAAAGCAAATGGAGGTACTTTGCTCACTGTAGTGATCATACAGAGAAGGGCCGACATGGACATTTTCCGTATCTCGTCCAATTGAGCTGAACCAAAAAAGTGGAAAAAGTAATAAGTAAATGGACCTAAAAATAACTTTTTTTTTTCTAGAGAAAATTTTAGTACAAGACTGACTTACCTAATGAGAAAGAATGCTGGAAGCCACCATTGTCATAAAAATATCTGTCTGCTCTCTTCAGCACTTGGAATTGATAGCTGACAATACCTAATTTCAAATATTGATTTTGTAAGCATATTTTGAAACTAATTTTATCAGGTATAGGATAGGTATAGGTACTTACACCACCAAGTTGGTCCAAGTAGTGAGTCCTTCACAGGTCTTTCGACAATTCCTCCAGTGTACAGTTCAATGTTATCAACATGGCCATAAACTTGCTTCATCCGGTTCAATTGCTGGCAAGAGATTGAAAAAATTAATAAAATTAAAAAAATCTCAAAATTCAATTCAAAACACGAAATTTTGAGTTGAAGAAAGAAAGCACTATTGTAACTTTAAAAAATATTTTCTTTCATATTTTTAAAGCTATTTAACCTGAATGGTATATTTGAATAATAAGAAAATTGCTTTTTTCCAAATGAGTCAAAATTTTAGAATGATCATGACATGATAGATAAAATATTTATAGTAGGAAATAACGGTGTGTATGGATATCTTCAGTTTTAGGTCTTACTATTAGATTTAAGATATTAGGTAGTAGGTATGTATGTATAGTGTATACTTTAAGATAAACTTGTGATAAACCCCGATATTTGATCCTTTTATTAATCCCTAGATAATAAATTTTAAAAATGCTTTAACTTACATATTCGTCAATAGTGTCCAAAAGATCATCCCACTTCTTAGCCCTTGGTAGTCCACAAACCTCACGATAGTCGTTATAAGATGCCAGACCCAATTCTCGACCCCTTAGTATATTCATTGATGCCAAATCCAGGCCAAAATGCCTCTTATCTTTCAGTAATAACTCACTTATCTAAAAAAAAATATGAAAAATTTGACTTTTATAATTTGCCTGTGTGGTAATCCTAACATGCATAGAGACTTACAGCAGGATCATAATAAGCATCGACTTTCTGCTTAGGAGTCCATAAATACCCTCTAGTTAAACTGTTGACAGATTTTGGATTTTTGAAAATTTGAGCTGAATTATAAAGGGTTTCAAGTGGGAGTACTTTCTCAGTCTTGTAGTAATCGTCTAGTAAATAAACCTTCCCATAAACTGATGAATGGAACCTGAAGACAGCACCTGAGAATTCTACAAATACTTGACCAATTGCTGTCTCATCATAATCGTATTCAAAGCCCTTTGTAGGTGGTAAAAGTCCATAATCGTACATAAATCTCCAACCTAATTGAACATTTTTATTGTAAAAAATCCAAAATTTACAAATATAAGTATTACCAAGTGTCATAGGCAAGTATTCTGTGTAAACGATATGTTGGTAGACGGCGATGGTGATTTTCCGACATTCTTGAAATAATCTTTCATCATCCCATTGAGGATTTATATATTGCATTTTCTTAGCACAAAAGTTATGGAATCGGGCAAAATAGATTTGAATTATAGTAAGTCCTAAATTAGATAAATAAACAAATCAACTTTATAAGTAGGTACTTTTTTGCTAATGAAAATTGCTATAAAGGTAGGTAGATACCTGGATGAATATTAGTTCTCAAATCTCCACTTTTGAAGCAAAAATCGGAGGAAACGTTGAAGCATTCGGCATCCTTCGAAACTGGTGTCACATATTCATCTCCAACTTGAGTCATTTGCAACTGACCATATCTAAATGTCCTCAAATCGTCAGAATTATTTTGAGAAACTCCATAAGTTGGAGATGCATCCACGTATGGTGTTTGTCTGTTCAACTAGAAAAATTTAAACATACCTACATAAATATTTCATTTTAAACATAAAGATTATGATAGTTTAGGTTAAATTTTAGAATAGAAATCAAAATTCATTTAGTAATAAGATAATTGCTTACTAAAGCCATTTAAGATAACTGACTCAAATTTGCTTGAAATTTTTTAAAGTTATTTCAGCTTGATATTGATAGTAGTCACTAACAAAATTGTGATTTCAAAAAATTTGAGTCTACTATTAGGATTCTACACTTTTAACGATTCAGATTTCGAAACGATAGCTAGGTAGATATAAAAGATATAAAATGACAAAAAAACCTGATTAGCATATCCAATTTGACATTGATAATTGGGTGCAATTAATGATCTGGCCATATTGAGACAATGTTGTCCATGTTTTTGGTAGAATGGATCACGTGGTGCATCTATAGTATAACATTTGGGGTGAACTTGTTTAAAACCTCCTTTATATCCTGAACAACAGTCAAAGAATTGTCCATCATCAGTTTGGTAGAAAAGGACATGGACCAAATCATGAGCAATATATTGACCAAAGTTGACATAGAGCATATTCACACTTTTCTCTTCAACACTTTTATCAGGCAGTAGATAATTTCTCAGCTTACGAGCTTCTGGTAATTGAGTTCCATCGTGAGCCAATTTAGGTTCATATACTTTATCAGCATACCTAAAAAATACAGCCAGTATAATATCATAATTTGTGACTTCAAATTTTTTTGGACATCTATTACTCCGTAATTTAAATAATCTTTTAAAATTATAAATTTTTGACAAAAATTATTGGTTATTTTATCATTGGAATGTGTGTGGTCATAATATATAATCTCGAAATCTGTAATTGTGCGAGCAAAGCGAGCACTTCAAATTTGCTTTCACTTTGTCCATCCGTCTTTCTGTCTGTTTGTCTGTCCAGAGGATAACTAGTTGACCGATCTTAACCAAACTTGGCATGAAGGACCCCCATAGGGTCTCGTTGTGCCATTTTGACAAAAATTCAGATTGACCCACCCCACCCTTTGAGGGTACCATTTGTTAATCAAATGAGATAAGTCCAAAATAAGATTTAAATGGTTCTAGAGGTTATCAATGACGGATATTCCGAATTTGACATCCATTTAACCAGAAAATTGACCTTTAACCCGGAAAATGGGGCAGCTTGAGATTGCTCATTGCTTTGCTCGCACAATTAATAATCAACTTCTAATGAGTTGATTAAATCCTAGTAGGTATACGACTTGAATAAATTTAGTCAGATTCAGGCTTATGTTTGTCTTGAAGGATTATTTTTTGAAAATATTTGACTTATATAGATTATGACCTGAAATCTCTCAATTGACATACACTAAAATAAGCCTTACCTTGGAACTCTCAAATGAGCCATAGCTGTAAGTGCTTGTCCATAATATGAATATTTCAAATTATTACAGGATCCATCGATAGACCGATATTTTGAATAATAGCATTTCTTTTTGTAATCAAGACAAACTTTTCGATACTTGTAGGGTAATATATTGATATAATCAGTAAGGCTGAGTCCAGTGCCATAATAATAGCTGGAGGCTGGGTTATATCCATACCTTTTTTTAATAAAGAAGAAAATTAAATTTGAGATTATCAGCAGAAATGTACCTAATAGTAATAATGTCTAGTTATATAAAAGCCAAAATACCATATTATTAATACAATAAAAGACCTGCTGAGACCAATGTACAATAAATGAAAGGACAATATCAGTAAAATTAGATTGTTATGAAATTCTTATCGTACTTTGATACCCGTAATTGTAATACGACAACTACCTACGTCCTACTCTAAGCTTATAAGCGATAAGGAAACTATAAAATAGTAGCTTTTATTAGAGTACCCACAATTCCCTATAGAATTGTCATTTAATAAAATGGTCTGATATTTAACCTCCATTATGGTTTAGAATTTAGAGTTATCTACAGATAGTTAAACTTACTTATTATTTGACCAAATTCAATACCTATCATTTAAGTAGCCAAAAACACAAAATAATCAAGCTATTAAATACATTCCATATTAGAGTACCCTACAGCATTTTGACCCTATCCTATAGCCTATACTGCTAATACTAATATGATCCTTAATGGCTATAGGTTTTTTTCAAAATTTTTCGAGATTATTTTGTAAAAATGATCTTACTCTTTATAAAGGTATGATGACATGTAAGCCATGAAAAATCCAAGATCTCCATAAATCTGAATATCAGCTACATATTCTTTCTTCACGATTCCATTCCCCCAGTAAGAGTCATCATCTTCACCTCGACCGAAATTCAAATCTTTTGTAAAGATTTTGTCAAACTGTTCTTGAGCATACTTGCTTGCCTTGTTCAGAGCCTCCGGTGAGATATGAACATATTTCCCGTCATAATCCCCATATTTCTTTGGATCATAATTTATTATCGAGTGCCTCCGTCCTAAAAAAAATAAATATACCATACTATACAAGTGTATAAGGAAAAAGTTTGACCTCAAAAAGAGACTTAAAACAAAAAAAAGTCTGGAAAAAGTTTACAAAAATCAATTCTACTATTACAGTAGAGAACTCAACTATTTTGGCTTCCGCCAACTTAAAGTCTATATTTCTCGGTCATTTTGTTCAAAATAAAATCGAACCATATCTTTGTATTGAAATTTGTAATAGTTAAATTATAAATGAATGAACGACATTTCATTAGAATTTAGGATAAAAAGTCCTGAATTGTACTACTAATAAAAGATACTGCTGTTGGAAAAAAATGAATTTTTGTTCCATTTCTTGCATCTATTAGAGCTTACAAGTAACCCTGTAAAAAAGTTCAAAAACCTCGAGATAACTAAATAGATCCTCGACTAGAGTCGTATTTTGACATTTTGACCAGATTTTTAAGAGGAAATGATGCTTTAAACCATCTATAGTGTTATTTGTCCTATAGTAGTAGGATACATTTATTTTTTATAATTTACAGTCTAGGGCTAGTGTCTAGGATAAGGGCATAAAATAAAGAACGACCGGAGATATCTATGTAGATTGAGATATTAAGCTCCTCCGGTTTTGTCATTGTCATTTTGTCTATCTGGCCTTGAGCTTTGAGCATAAGTAATATGCATATAGCCTATAACTATGTACTTGTACTTATTTGACTATGAATAATTATTTTAAAAGATAAGAAATTATGGATAAATGGCTGACTAACCTGTGTAGTAGACTTCAGGACAGCAAACTCCCTTATCTCCATAGCCATAATGACAGGATTTTCGATATTTGTCGTAAAGGTCTGGGGTAGCATAATAGGCACAAGTCGCTAGTGGCTTACATCGACCTAGATTATTAGATTGAACTGAAATTAGTTAAAATTTAATTTAAAAAATATTGATTTTACCTGGGAAGCCTTCCGGTCCACTACATTTGTAGTAATTTAAAGGTCCTGAATAGTAACTTGCCGCACCTCTACGATTTCGTCCCTGGAAAAATGACAAAAAATGCTTAAAAATTGACATAGAGTATTCAGATTCAGTATACATATACCTAATAATAAGGATATACTTAGAAATTATAAAAAAGTTCAAAAATTCTTAATTTGATCAAAAAGTAAAATGCACCAAAATTTGAAAAAAATGACAAATATTTTCTTCAAAAAAATTGATAAAGCTATTCTGAAAATGAATTGAATTGAATGGGTAGTATTATTACCTGATCAGACTTGGGAAGCTGATATATTGCATTTTTGATAATTGTACCAGTTTCCGGTTCGACATAAGGTGGTTCAGTGATGATTTCAAATTCTTTTTTAACTGTTTCATCTAGATGATTTTGAGGAACTTGAGATATAGCATCTTGTATAATGATGGACGACAAGAATGGCTCTGGTTCAGGTTCGGGCTCAGGTACACAAAAATCCAGACTAATGCTTAAAAACAACAAAATCAAGGGAATTCTCCCCATCCTAAAATCAACAAAAATGATCAAAAATACAAATTTATCGGTTTTTTGAACAATTAAAATTGCAGGTAAACCCTTACCTTATTGTTTAAGGAACTGCAGCACTTGAAAAAGATGGAATTTATGAGCTGCAATATGGATGAAAGACTAGAGAAGACTGACATGACATTCTCGATGATTCTTTTCAGACATTAATTTGATTATCTATTTTTGAAAAAGTCAAATAATATGATATGCAAAGGTCCATATCTACATCTACCTATAGTACTATAGTTTTAATTATCAGTAGTACGTCCTGAGTCCTGACTCTTCTTCGAGTTTTTAAGACTCGAGTCCAGATTTAAAAGTTCAAACTTGGAAATACTGATACTTACCTATTTTGATAAAGTAAACGTAAACTGATATACAAATTAACCTTTCAAGTTCATACAGTACCCTACCTATAGTTGAACAATTTTATACCATGGATAGGCATATTATATGACCCTTACTTTTGGTATTCTGCTTGTAGTAGGGTACCCTAAATAATATTTTTAAAGTTTTTATGAATGAAAAATTACATTTACATAGGTATCAATCAGTAGGGTACAATTTACATAGGTATACAATTTACTCTTCTACTTTGATACTATAAGATAGTAAAATGTGAGCAGGGTGTAGAAAAGGGTCGATTTTCTTGATTTAACTTTGTGTACTACTATTAGTAAAATTATTTATCCTAGTATTGCTGTTTTCCCTACGAAAATTTTTTGTAGCTTTTTGTAGGTTTAAAATATCGATCTACTTTTTTCAGATACTTTTCCTGATACTATGTAAATAATCAAAATGAAAGAGATCAACTTGAATGATTGTTTCCAATTAAAGTAAATGTCCTTACTTTTACTGACTTTTACTAAAATTAAATTTTTGTGGTTTTTAAGCACAATACATGTGCTTTACATCGTCTCTTTCAACTTATCTACGAGTACTAGGATACTTTTAATTGCCTATTACAGATACGAGTAGAATTTTCAAATTCTTGGTTTAATTTGCAAAAAAATCATTTCAAATAACGTTTATGCACCGTGGGCCAAAATGCAAATTTTCGTACGATTCCTTTTATTAATATTATCATAAGTATATTTTTTGGACAATAATGAGAATTTACAAGTTGAATTTACAAACATATTACCTAATCAAATCTACAATTACTTACAAATCCAATTGCAATATCAGATCTTTGAAATTTGAATTTAGTCACAATTTTCCCATCAACTTTAACTTAACCGAGATCTAATTTCATTTTTACTAAAAACTACTCAAAAATATCTCTATAAAGTAACCTTATATAATTAGATATACCTATAATATATTCATAAAATATTTACAAATTATGTACAACTTAAAAATAATACACATGTACGAGTATAGGACAAAAATAAACAACATTCAATCAGACAAACCCCCTTTCATACTTCTACTTTTTTACATAATTAAATTAATAGAGCAGTCAAACACTCGACATTCAATACAACACAATAAAAATACTTTATAATAATATTTACAGCCTCAAGTATTAAGTAGTATGTATGTACTAGCAGTAGTAGTAGTAGTAATAAAGTTAACAAAATGAATATTAAAGTACAGGATTATTTATACAAAAATGCCTACTTGGTCCGCGATTATTTTAACAAAAATTTAAACCTGTAATAAAATTAAAATTGCATAGAATCTACATATTATACATATAGTTAACAATCATTAAATCTATTGAGATTCCATTAATGTCATTTTTATTAGAAGTAAATAAAAGTAGATCTAAAGTATCTAATTGTCATTTATTGGATTTTAAAAGTAATTTCAAGTTTAAGGCCCTTGTTACAGACACCTAAAGTCTAAATTCTGCCACATGTTATCAAATGGCCTTTTTACTTCCACAGATTAGGACGAAATCTCTTTAACTACTCCGCACGTAGAGACTTGAGACTTTTTTTTTATTATGTCCGTAGACACATTTTAAAGCTCTGTGGAAGTAAAAAGGCCATTTGATAACATGTGGCAGAATTTAGACTTTAGCTGCGATGCAGGTAGCCCCTTAAGGAAATACAGCAGTATTCTAATCAAATTTCAAATTGTCCTCAGGTTTCTGATAGCAATTTTTTAACAGGCTAATTACAATCATGGCAGATTTCGAACTAAAATTCAAATTTGACCCTTTAAGCTCAGCTTAAAGGGTCGATTAGGTCAGTTAGGTCAAATTTTCCTAAAAATTTGATCAAAATTTAGCTAATTTTGTAGAATTTAGAGCTTGCATTTTCGGTTCGAAATCTACCATTTTACAATATTATTTACGATTAGGTAATGCATTTTTTTTCGTATAAAATTTAGAACGTAAGTAATCTATAAAGTAATCGAGACATTTTTCTATCCTAATCTAATCTAAAATAATAATATCTTGTGCATTGTACATAGTATAAGGTATAAAATATTTTAAAAATGGCTGTGAAATGAATAGTAAATGGGATTAAGAACAGAGTCCTTGAGTCACTAGGATTTCGTCGATAGCCAGGTAGACATTATCTTGTAGGAAATTAGTAGGGAATTGGAAAATAATAATAAACATGCTTTGCAAATTTTTGAATTGTACTTTAGCTGTTAACCAATCTTTTGAATTTTTTGAAACATCATCGATTTCAACAACTGATGGCTTTTGCCTTAGTGTTCCAGCAGTTACTTTGAGACTTAAAGATTTCCCATTTGGTCCACGTGAAAGTGGTGGAGATTTTGTGGGTCCACCATCAATTCCAAAATGATAATTTATAAATCGGAATGATAGACAGGCATTTCCCTCATTCACAGGATGAAGGATCGTCCTTATATAGAGGTTACTCTGTGCTTTTGGCTGGACAATCGTCTCAAATCCTCGACCAAATCCAGGTGTTTCTCTTAAAGTATAATTCCATACTCCAGCTCCAGTAAATCGAATAGGGCATTTGGACTAAAAAATCAAAAAAAAAATCAATTTTTAACATTTTCTAAAATTTTCTAGTTCTTTCGGGTCATAATCTAAATTCTTCAAGACAAAAACCTGAATTTTGAAATGTATAGATACATTTGAGTCTTCTGACCTTGTCAGAGCTATTTTGATAGATAATTAAGCTACTTACATAATCAAAATCACAGTAAAGCTGTATATCATCAGTATCCTGTGAGGTTACAATCGATTCACTCGTCCTATAAACTTTCTTGTCAACATATTGTGAGAATTTATTCCGATTATTAGTAGGTATAGTTGGAGCAGAGGTAGGTTTTGGTTTTGAAAATCGATTATTATTAGTATTAGCTAGAACCGAAGGTCTATTACTATTTGTATTTATATTTGATGTGGCTTGAATTGCATTTTCTTCGATATTTTGTGATTTGACAATCTTTGGTTTTGAGGTTGAGAGGGTTGGCAGTGGTCGAGGTGGGACACGAGCATTTTTAATTATCTTTCTATTTGGATAAATTTGTGGACTGAAAGATATTGGCTTAGTCGTAGTTGTTGTACTTTTTGTTGTTGGAGCTTTGGTTGTTGTTGTAGTTGTTGTAGTAGTACTAGTTGTTACCGTTGTTGTTGGATAATTTGTGGTAAAAAAGGTATTTATTGTTGTTGGATTTCTAATTTTGAAACTTTCAAAAGGATTCGTAATTCTCTGGGTTGTTTGCCTACTCGTTATTCTTGGAGTTGTAAATCTTCCAAAAGGTCTTCGAGTTGTTTGAATTGATTTAACGGTAGTTCTACGTCTATAAGGTCTTGTTGTTGTTGGCCTACGTGTTGTTATCTTCTCTTCTTGAAAAACTATAGGTCCATTACCAAAGGTGTAAGTTGTATAGTTGAACCGATTTTGAGAAAAACTGCTACCAATTCGATCGCCAAGTTCATTTCCAATTTCATTAAAATCGATTTGCTGTATGGGTTGTATGTATGGAGATTCTGTTGTTGTTGTCGTAGTGGTTGTCCTTCGTGTTGTTGGCCTTGTTGTTGTTGTGGTTGTTGTTGTCGTTGTTGGTTTAGTATATTTAATTCGGTGGGTTGTTTGAGGTACTGTAGGAACTGGGGGTCTTGTAGTTTTCACAAAATTATTATTTGAAAAAAAGTTGTTTTTAGATGATCCTGAAATAAAACAAAAATCAATCATAAATTATCTACTTACATATCAAAACTTGTCAGCATAATTCTACTCATAGGTATAAGATATCTATATTTTATTAGAGCTCTAAATGGCTACTAGTATTTTAACTTACTTGTAGTAACATACATATATACGAAGCCAAACCAAACCAGAAAATTAAATGTAGATATAGGATATTATAGGGATTAAGGTGAGACATTCAAAACAAATAAATAAAAATAAATTATTTACAAAAATATACAGATTTATCTTGGTATTCAACCAAGATAATTATAGTTATAATAGTTGTTAGGATTTTGAGCAGATTGGATTTGATTCTGATTCTGAGGTAGGAAAAAATAACCGAGAAATGGATTTTTCGGTTTGAGACTATGTCTATTATTTGATGTTATAAGGGGACTTTGTTGTTGCTGTTGTTGTTGTTGGTGTTGATACTGATACTGTTGTATAGTATTCTGTTGAATAGGGGTATATTGTAATTGTGGTTGAAATTGATAATTTGGATAATTGAACTGATTACTAGTCTGAGGAATTATTTGATTTTGATTGGTCTGAGGTAGGATATGAGAAATTTGGTTATTTTGAATTTGAGGGTAAATTTGATTCTGAGTCTGATGAGTGTATTGGAATTGAGGGATTTGGATTTGGTTTGGATTATATTGTGCTATTTGATTTTGATTTTGAAATAATTGTTGATGATGTGATTGTTGATGTATTGGTCTTTGAATTGGTCTAGGTCTTATCTTTTGAGTTTGAATTTGAGTTTGATATTTCTGAGTTTGGATACGACTGTAATTGGGCATATATACTGAAGCTGAAGCTACTGAAAGCAAAAAAGAAATAAAAGAAAAACATTCAGTAAGAAAAAGCTAGAATTTACAAACTTATCTACTACTACTACTACCAGTGTTGTCTATATGGTTTTTTGGCCATTTTTTGCAAAGTAATCAAAATATAATTCAAGTATTGAACGTTTCATTAAAGATTCAAAAATCTCGAATCTTTTGAAAATCTTGACCAAAAAACCCAGATTATTTTACAACCCTGGACTAATTCTACGAATTCAATACAATTAATAGGTACGACTCTATGTTATGTACTACTCAGGATTTGAAAAGATGTTAAAACAATCAAAGCATGTAGCTAGATACAAAATTTTTACAAAATCTTAAAATTACAGTTTTCTTCTTCAAAACAAACCTTTTATCGAAATTGTTGACCAGAAAAGTTGAAAGAGATTGCTATTTGACTTTACTAATTTCTACTTTAATTTTGGTTATTTTTTAGCTAAAACTCTTTGATTAAAGGTACTATTGCTACTTGTGGTAATCTCTATATTATTTGGGTTAATTGTTGTACTTATTGTAAAACTAATAGTGCTATTTTCTACTCTGGTACTAGAACTAGAATCTAAATCTAACTGACCTGTAGTACAAAGGCCAGAATATTGGCTAGAACAGGTGGTTCCTAAAAATAATAGATAAAAAATTAGTAAAAGAAATTATAAGATTATGATTATGTAAGTCAATACCTTGAGGACATTGAGAGCAAGGGATTCCACGCTTGTACATTGGAGTAGTGATTATATTTCCAGCTCTGGAAATTATTCAAAAACATCAAAAATCAATTTAAAATAATAATTGATACATGTAATTATTTTAAATTGACTTACGGCCCATAATTACAGATGTAAATTTTCCTGTTCCATTTGCCTTCGTTGTAGTACATATAACCACATCCAATTTTATATGTATCTGCCCACACCATTTGGGTATAATGTCCTAGTTCTTTTACAAATCTAAAAAAAATAAAATTTGCAAGTTTATTATGATACTTGTATAAAATATAAAAATATCTATAGGAAAAACTACTAGGTACATAAAACTATTTTTAGATTGAAGGAATTTTTGAGACTTACGAGAATCGATCGACCGAGCTGGGATTGAAGTCTGCAACCTCATCATACCAAGCCATAATTGCTTGTCTCTGTAAATACATTAAAAATTTGACATTTTTTTTCCAATTTTAAGAAAAATTATATATTATCATACCCAATTGGAACTGTCACGAAGTATATTCTCGCTAAATTGGTAGAGATTTTGTCCAACAAAAAATCGATCTGTAAATACCAATTATAAAAATATTTGTCCATTTATTGCAAATTAGTCGATTTTAGATATCCGAATGCTTGATTTTAGACGCTTGATTTTCTCAATTTTCTAAACAGTAAAACAGTGAAAACTTACCAACTTTCCTACATTGTAAGCAATCATGGGCGTATTTGCATTGATCAGCCAGTCTTTGTGCAGATAAGGCTAACTCATCATCCCATTCCTTCAAAAAATGACATGTAATTAGTAATTATTCAAAATTATCTACGAGTATTTACAATTTTTAGGTTTAAAATTATGAGAAATAGTTCGAAAATACAGAAAAATTAATGAAAAATGCATCAAAATTCGATTGATGGGTTTCACAAGCCCGTATAATTGCAAAGGACAAATGGATCATGCCGGCATAATAAGGGTGATAGTGATAATTCACTTACTTATTATGTATTCACATCATATGCATTTTTTAATGAGATGAGAATTAGTCGAAAAAAAAATTGTTTGTTTGCAAGTGATTTTGAATTTTGGGAGAGGAAGGTCTAATGGGTTCGGCAGATAAATTTTTCATTCATAATTTTTGTTCTATGAGTTTTTTACCATTTGTCTCATATTGGCTGCTTGAGGTTGAGGTCCAGGTCGTCCTCTGTGCTCACTACCAGTGGCTATCAAAGACCTAAAAAAAAGTACAAATATGGATTTAAAATCATGTAAACTATCTGGAAAGCTCCCTTTCAAGCATCTAAACTGTCAAAATCTTGAAAAAAGCCCAGAAATTTGACTACAAGCACAAATAGTTTGGATTTATATAAACACGAATTAATAATTTGAGAAATTTTGTTTAGAAAATTCTTAAAAGTAAATTCACACCAAAGTTTTGAAAATCGGCTTACATTTATCAGTACAAAACACACAATAATATAAGCGAGCTGCTTAGAGTGCCAGTGTCAATAAAAATTTATTTAATTGAAATTGAAATTCTCACCGGAAGCCATTATGCATGCTCATAATAAGGTTACGATCCACTGCGGGCATGCCCCTCTCGAAAGTCAGCTTACATCGAGCACCAAGACCCTGTCCAATACAAAAGAAATGACCATGATTAGATTATTAACACATTCGATCCCTTTTTTCCCCCTTCTTAATTACTATCATTATTAGCAAACTAATTAGATCATACATCATTTATCATGACTACCTACTGCAGATACTACAGGTACTATAGTAGACTAGGACTAGACTAGATAATATATTATGTCATTGATCAGTCCATTTATTTATTCCTGTTACATTTCCATTACTTTTGCTCTTCATAATATCACAAGTTATACAGATTGTATAACTAGTACTATACGAGTAGTAGCAATAAATTATCAATCTCCTCTCAAATCTCAATTAAATATTCAGACTGCATATGCAGTGAGAAATAGCAGATGTGATTTGCATTTTACCCCCAGATAGATATTGTAAAAAAAAATATGCAAAAATATTACAAAATATACCTAAAGTTAAAGTTAAGGGTTAAGGTTTTTATGATTTCGAAGGATTTTTATCTCGATCTACAGATATAATATGATGCCTATATCATGCTTAATGCTTGTAGTTATAAAAAGGATCTATCGATCTAAGAATCTCTAAAATCTCTGAAGATCATAGAATTCTTATAAGAAATTCATGTAAAATGAATTTTGATCCAAATTTTGCCATTTTTAGACACCTCTGGTTCAGAGGTGTCTCAAAAGTCCCAAAATTTCCTTAAAATTTAGTTTTAAAGTGCATATGACGCCCGTTTTCTACTGATCGATCACTTTTAAAGCTTCAAATCTTCCAAATCTTATCTTTTAATATCTATAAATTCCCACATATGGACATGAGGATCATGAAATTGTGCAACTTTTTCAAATTGACTGAAATATATTGACTGAAACTGAAAGTCTGAAAGTCTGTGGGCAAATGTCGCATTGGATTTTTTGAGATATTAAATTTATTTTATCTCAACTCTCAATCAATCTTAAAGTAAAATCATCCTGTCACTTTTTCTACCCAGAGATAAATTCTAAGAATGAAATTCAAACCTTCATAAATTCATAATCTTGGATAGCTTTTTTTATCATTTTGATTATAAATACTTGAGTATCCTGAACAGTACAGGCGGTACTGTATATGTATTGTTTAAGGGCTGTATTTGAGTAGGTTGTACATTTTTTTCTGTACAAATTCTTTGGAGAATTATTTTTGACACAAGAGTTCAATTAATCTTGTATTTTGTTCTAAACCCTGTTATTATCTCTCTATTAAATCAATATTTTTTTCTATTCTAGGCCCTGGGTATCTAATCTATACTGCTATATAGGTTTATGTTGTAGGAGTGCAATTTAATTGATGGTTATTTTTATTACTTGCAACATAATTCAGTAATCAGATTTGTGATAAGGATTATATAATAAAATTTATTGGCAAATAATCATACAGTCTAGTATCTCTATTTGATCAAAGCCTTTTTTAGAAGGTGAGAAAAAAATCAAGGTTTTTGAGGATTATGCCATAAAAAATGGATTTTTATAACTTTTAGGAAAAATGCAATTCAAGTTTAGATTTCTCACACATGTTTACTAGCTATTTTTACAATTGTCATTTCCGAGGTCGATAACTTTTGTCAATTTCAAAGGTGCTAATCACATTTTTAAAATTTTATTAGACACTTAAAATTTAAAATTTCGCATACAAAATGCAAGAATTCTTAAAAGAACATGTGCAAAATGCATTTAGCAAGTTTATTTATAGTCAACTGAATAAACCTGAACCTACCTGAAATACTCAGGGTTGGAAAAGTTGGATTTTTGGATTCAGGGGCCGATTTGAAATAAAAATATAATAAAGGGACATAGTCAATTTAAGTGTTAAATCTTTGAAAAATTATTCAAAATCTCCAAAAATTGTACAAATTTCTTTCAAAATCTGTGCTCTTATGGTTAGAACTTAAGCTGAAGTCTTAGCATATTTCTTAGCTTTGGAAATTACGGGCTTTTGGTTAGTCGATTTTAGATATCCGAAACGCTTGATTTTCTCAATTTTATAAACAGTAAAACAGTGAAAACTTTCGAAAATTTTTTCTTGGTTTTATCTTGGTTTCAAGTTTCTTAGATTATTTTTTTAAAGTACCAAAAAGCTTTAAAAAATCTCCAAAATTAGGAATTTTTTCAACCCTGATACTGGACTTATGATAATTTGAAGATGCAAATTATAACCTGTAAATCTACAAATAAAATCTCAAAGGGGGGTAATATCGAGTTGAAAAAAAGGCAAAATAAAATCACAGGGGAAGTCACGATTTACGAATTAAATACGCGTACTTATGTTAATTCTTTAGCATAGTATCTATATTAATACATCTAGGTACTAGAAGGTAATACAGGATCTAAATAAATCTCACCTCAAGTCAGAATTAATTGGACAAATTTTGTAAATATTTATTTACCAAGTGTGTAATTAGCCATTTGCTCTGGTAGTAATATAATTTATTTGACTTGTGTGGGCTTCTAATGGAGGTCTAATGAGCAACCTTTGAGTCTTCACATAATTAAATATACTTAATCGATACCAATACATTTTACATACAAAAGGTTATCCATTAGAACATTATTCATTATTCATTTTCATTATGGATTCAATGAGTATCTAAATCAAAGTACTTTTGGTAAAAGGCTAATTTTTTACTTACATTTGAAAGCTCAATAAATTAAAATCTACTAATGAAATTGAAATGACAACTGCAGCTAAAAGCTTACCAAAAGTAGGTAATTACAATTAATTTTTTTGTAAATAATGTAAATTATACATACTGGTAGTTGGACTAGAGGTGCATGCATGTCTTGATTTTTGAATAATTTTCATAATTTATGCCTTTTATTATCATTATCATGTACCTACTCGTATACAGAAAACTTGAGTACCCTACCTAAGTACTTTTGTACTATACCAAACTTGCAGTAGTTTTGTATTAAATGTTCTAATTTGGTTGCTTTTTTGCCTAGGAAAGGCCTTGATTTTAAAATCTTGTACTTATTGCTTACTTCTAGGTATAATAGTACCCTAATAGTTAAGACAAGTAGTTTTTAATTCACAAAAAATATTCAAATTCAGCTCATTTATTGATGGGTAGATAGGGCTGAACAAATTACATAAGTAAATACTACTCGTAGGTATGGATATGGATAATTAAAGGTTCATTTGGATAATTATAATGATTTAGAAATCTTATTAAAACTACCTAGAGTTTTTATCCAGATATGAGCTAAAAGTGCCTGGTCTGAAAAAACTGGACAAACTGGACATTTTTAGATAATCAATCTCATTTAAATTTTTTAAAAGAATATTCTTAAAAAGTCCAAAATTTCGACCAAAGATATTTAAAGACTTGGCATTTGCGAGTATTGAAAAAAAGCATTTTTTGATCTTTTATTTTAAAAACTTAGACATTCCAAGTGTCTGGTTTTCACATTAATCCAACAGAAATCAACTTTTTTTTCTTGATTAAATTATGGTTATCTGCATGAAAACCCACGACATTGGATTTTTTATACAAATATATAAATAAGCAATTATTGCACGCTTTTCAAATTAGATCTCAACTCAAAGTATAAAATTTGTTTGATTACTGACTGATGATTACCTATCTAATTGTGATCTATTGTTATTTAAGAAAGCCTTCAGATTTTTTTGCAAAAATTTGCAAAAATAACACAAGACTGACCTATCCAATAAATAAAATATGGGCGAGCTCGGGATTTCTAAAAATACTAACAGATCCCCTATAAAGATAATGAATAGCTTATGTAACTATATCTGTCCTTTGTTTATTTTACAAAATCGTGAATTTTTTTCATCAAAACTTAGAATTAGATCTTAATGAGAGATTATATGGTTGAAAAATCAATACGGGCAAAATTTGCAAAATATACTCTCTATAGTACTATGGTATATTTAAATTTGGACAAAAAAAAGCCTTGGCATTGGTTAAGGTTAAGATAATCCATTAGATTTTTATTTGCATCTGAAATGCTCGCTAATTTTTATCTTGTACTACATAGTAGATAGATACATTCATACGCAAATATTTTTTATCTTAAAAATTTGCACATTTTTTTGCACAAGGATTGTAAAATCAGCTACAATGCATTTCTACATATTTTATGGGACAGACATGGTTTTTATGCATCCATTAATTTCGAAAAATTTTAATCTGGACTAGATTACCATAGGCTATTGGGTAATTTTGTAGGAAATAAATTCCAGAATTTTGGATTTTTGACTGAAATAAATGACAGTTATTAATCAAGCTACATTTGTTTATGGTTTTTATAGGTAGCCTCTATCTAGTATTGTGTTTTTTTCCTGGTTTAAAAAATCTTGAGGTTTTTTTAAATGGTTTTTTTCTTGGCATTGGATTTTAATTTTTAAACTTACTTTGTGGGTTAACCACAAAGAATGAGATAAACTTGTAGCTCAAGACCGAAAAATTTGCTACGTATTATAATATGTAATACTTGTACATTTAAATCGTTGAACTTGACTTTTAAGTTGTAATTAACGATTACCTAGTTAATTAATTTCCTCAATTATTACATCACACAGGTAGGTTCTCTCACTTACCGTAATTTCTTAATTACCTCTTTCTTGTTTAGAAAAATCTCAGATTTCAGATTAGGGTAGGTAAGTACCTCTAATTATTCAACTTTTTACCCCAAAAAAAAACAAAAACTTCAGTCAAAATTAAGCACAATATAGGTAGGTAATATGATACATCTAAAAATCTCAATTTCTTTGCTAGTAATAAGTAGTGTATGTATGTAAGTAGGCTATGGCTATTACTTGTGTAATTACATTTAGGTAATCGGTCGTTAACACTTATAAACTACCTACTTACGATTAGAATAGCAAAAAAATCACATCAAAAACTAGGTTTTTAAAATTTTATTGTAAAAAATAAGGAACTGTAGTCTGTATTACTGATATAAATGATATGAGTAGTAGGTATCTAGATGCCTATCAATTAGTTCAAAGATACTGGATAAACTATCAAATTTAAAAAAAAATTAATTTTAAATGTATTACCTGATACTTGCATAAGGTATGCTCTGAATTAATGGAACAATAATTATTCTGTAAGGAGTTCGAGGGTGCCCATACAATCACGAGTAGAAAAATCGGCAAAATTTTCATCGACATCATCTTGTCTTCAAATCAAATCAAATTGAAATTGGAATTATCTGAAATTGAAAGTAATAAAATCGAATTAATGGATTATGTATTGTATTGCATCTATCAGTACCCTACATTTATTTACTACTTATCTAGCTGATGATTTTTTAAAAAAATCTCATTTGTCATCTCGTATAATTAAACTCAAATTACCTGACCATATAAGGTACAGGATAAATATTATTTATACAATTTGCAAACAATTTGCAAACACTACTTGATACACAGTCTCATAATATAGGTATTTATGTATCTGTATGAGTATCTGCATATTGCGAAGTATCGAATTAGTTATAAAAAAATCTCAACTATTTCCCTGTTTATATTTCATTCCCCTTTTTTTCTCACACTTTTTTTCTCATTGAAATCTTGTTAATTGATGCTTACATATGTTTTTGAACATATATACCTAGAGTAGAGGTAAAAAATATTCTAATACCTTGTCAAATAGCAGTAGTAGTATAGACCAAAACATCGTGTAAAATACATAATACGAATAATAATGATGGATCATGCAATAGTTTTGAAGTTCTAGGCCATTTCTTATGAGATAATTGCATATTTTTCAATAAGCTTTATTCATATTATTTGTACAATATAACCTCTCTATAAGGTCTTAAAAGGACCAAATTTTTCATGGATACATGTACAATACTATATAGAGAGAATTTCACCTATATAAGATTCTTAAAAGACCAAATCTGATTGAAATTACAATTTATTTCATGGGATTAATGCCAATAATTGATGCTGTAAATCCTCTAATTTGACCTAAAATTGTTATCTCAATTCTATTTATTTTGAATTTTGACTGAAGTCCAATACCTATATTGAATAACATCATTTTTGTGAAAAAATTGTACATTTGCCAATCTTTGTTGTTCTTTTTTTTTAAAAAAAAATGAAGATGATAGTGATGAGATGATCTGAAGGCAAACTTAGGTAATAGTAGTAATCATTGTTTTTATAGTAAGTGTGATCATTTTTCTGGTTCACCTCATACAAAAGTAATGAAAAAAAAGTGTAAAAGGTACTCTCTAGCATTAAAATTAAATGGTCCGTGTGGGATAATTATTATTATTTCTGTATTTTGGTCTTGACTACTTTACACATACTGTATAGTACCTATACAAATACACATGTTAAGGATACAGTATAATGGCATCAATTAACGAGTCCAGCAGGATCATCAACAGGATCTTTTTATGAATGAAATGAAAAGTTTAAGATTCTTTTTATTATTAATCAAAATCAAAGCTCACGATTGTAGCAACTATTAAAAATTTCAGACTTTGTTTGTAGACGTAAATGCGTACATACATACATGCTTAGCTATAGGTTGACAGGGACAGAACAGGATATTTTATTTTTGGGTAAATTATGCAAAACAAAATGACAGATTTAAAAATCCAAGGATTTCCAAAAATCATCGAGTTTTTTACAATTTTTCGTTGAAATCTCCAATTTTTCTTTCTACGAGTATCTACTACTACTTGTATAAACTAGGGGAAAAAATCACATTTATGCTAATAATATTGAGATGCAAATGAGAAGGTATAAATCTCAACTTGACTTATCTACAATGCCATAAGTTAAGTTATATCAAATACCAAAGTACTAATTCTAAGTACTTATATTACCATACCTATATGATACTTACTTATGTAAAATGTATGATTTAAAATGTAAAATAAATGTCTTTTCCTCTCAAAATGTGGGATCGTTTAGGATCAAATTACCCATAAAGTAAATAAAGGGAAATGTTTCATATCAAAATTTTGCAAAAATTGTCTTTTTATAGCTTATACAGTATACAGAATACTAGCTATTATTCATTTTTATAAGAGCCCAACCTTTTTCAAATTCAATCAAAATGTATAAATTACCTACTTTAGATTTTGCATAGAATTTTGTACATTTTATGTAGTGTAAATTTTTTGTCAAAATGTCGCACTAGAACTATAGCCAGGCCATAAAATACAAAGTAGTCTGGAGCTTGTTTACTTCAAAATTTAAGATTTGTTTTGTATATCAATGTCAATCTGGAAATCAAAATTTATATCTTTGTTTATCATTAAATTGCCAAAATTTCGCTTTCAATTAAATCTAATTTATTATACTAAAGCAAGTATACAATTGAGTCAAGATATACACAGGTATTCTACTTGTAAAGGTCAAAGTAAATTAACTCTACACCTACAATTTCTTAAATATGGTCATATTCTGATCATAAAATTTGAGTCTGAAACGTAGACAAAGTTATACAACTTTTCTAAAAAAAATCTTTAGGCAAAATTACATTTAAATTTATGGTCCAAAATTACAAAAATATGCTCATGTATAAAACTTTTAATTAACTAAATTCATTTAAAAAAATTGAAGTACCCTACTCATATTAGAACCTAGATCTTTCTCAATTTCAGAGTTCTAAACTTCTAGATTCTTCTAGATTCTTAAAAACTAAGTTTCTTAATCCTATATTGGTATTTTAGACTTAATTTTAGATGAATTTTAGACATGAAAATTAAGGATTAAGAATGACTTGAGATAAAAAATTGACTTTTGGCCAATTTGGCCAGCTAAATTAGAGTTATAGATGCTCACCACCTTGATCAAAAAAGTGACCAACAGAAGCTTAGTTGCCTTTCTATAATGACTAATTAATTAAAATTCAAACCAGGCTTCTGTACAGGAGCCTCTCTCTGATGTCCAACCGAGTTTAAAGTTATTTTTATTCATTATCTCATTTGCCAATTGTACAAAAAACAACTTTTATTATGCATATTATGTGTGTAGAATCATTCTATTAGATTATTTACTGGACCATAGTGAGTCTTAATAGACCACGATTTGGGAATTAAAGGTCGGGAGTATTCCTACAGGCACACCTCAATATACGTAATTTTATTATTTAATACTTCGTGTCAGATACAACCCCCAAAAATGTGTAGGTTCATTCATAAAATTTGCAAAATATTGCAAAATTTATAGAATCGAAATCAACCGGGACTTAACACTAGTCCTATACCTATTACCTATACATATGTATTAGATATGATATGATCTGCAATCAGATATGAAATAATAGGCCGAAATAAAATTTACATTTTTTCAAAAAAAAAAATACATAATTTAAGTTACAAAGGGTTTGGTTCTTCCGAACCTTTGAATAATTCCTTTCTTGTAAAACCTATATCCATATTTTTTTTGCTATTTCCTCCCCCCTACCAACCATGATGCCTGAGATAATTCTCAAAAGAAAAACTCTGAAATAAAAATGCTTGCAAGATAATTACACAAAAGATAACAAGTTGCTTGTGGTTTTCTACATTTTAAGTAGATTATATAGGGATACAAAATATATTCTAAAGTACTTACAATTAGCTAGATAGGTATAATCTCATAACTTATATTTACATATCTATCTAGTTAAATATACTTTTACATAAGTTAAGTAATAGTATCAGTATAGTAGGTATAGGAAAAATGGGACAGACTGAATTTTCAAATTAAGGTGTGCATGAATAAATTAATGTCCTTCTAGATAGGTACTAGTACTTGGTAATCACTAATTTCTCCAGTTTTTTCTAATTCTAAATAGAAGAATTTTTATGCAAAGTTGGCAGAAAACAAGCCATTTGCAAGCTGATTTTTCTTAAAACACAGTAAAATAGAGAACCCTACGAAAATTAGCTAAATTGCCGCCTATTTAGGCGAAAACAGCAAAAATTTTGACCATTTTTTGGCAATTTTCAAGTAATGAAAAATCAACCAGAAAAATC
>JAQIXA010001060.1:0-29589 GCA_034699045.1 Nanhermannia cf. coronata Gr-Ori-00579
AACCTGAGTTATCCATGGTCAAAGGTGCGTATGCTTTTACATGGTGACCATGAATTTTTGGCTAAAAACCAAGGTTTCCCAAAAATTTTGTAAAAATGATCTTATCCTTAGAGGTAACTTTTAATGCTCTTTCGAATGGCGCAAGTCGTTTTTCAAAATTCCTTATAGTTTTTGAGTTACATTAGCGTAAATAGTTGCATTATGTTATAAGATCAAACTCTAAAAAAAAAGCATAGGGCGCGCACCTTTGACCATGGATAACTCGAGTTTTTTTGGCGGTGGATTTTTTTCCCGTTATCAGGGATAGTTTTAGGATGAAATTGACCGATTAATCACAAAATTTTAAAAATCTAGGAAAAACAGGCTAAAACTTGCCCTTGTAAGTATAAAGTATCTAATGTAAAAAGTAGAAATGTACCAAGTGAAAAATAGATCACATTTTTCATATTGTGTGTGTGTATTTAAGAAAGAATTATATTTATACTACTGACTATGTACTAGAAAAAGATGATGTTGGGTAAAAAAAATCATCATTGTATTGTACTTGTACTTTGAACTGAATATAAAGGTGGGTGAAGTTCAAGAAAAAGTTTTATTGTACTTGTATATGGTATGGTCTAACCAAGCTAGAGAAATTTTTTGGCATGCGATTCATCAATCTTTTTGTCTAGGAAATAATACAGAGAGAACAAGGAAAAAGATATATATACCCACCTAATGTTGGTTATGATGATGGTTTTTTTTTTATTTCTTGCTCTTGTCTTGGACCACCTAAGGTTTTGTAATTCATTTTATTTGAGGATATTTGACAGTATAGAATACACAATCATTTAGATACCTACTAAAGACAAATACTAGTAATACACTAGTATAAGGGTGATTTTCAAGTTAGTTTTTGAGATAAATGACTAAAATTTCAAAATCATACATAGAAAATATTTTTTTACTGGAAATTTTGCAGGTTTTTAAAAATTCGAGTGTACTATTACCATTGCTAACTACTAGTCTACGTATGCCTGCACCTGATGCTTTTATTCTAGGATAAGATAGATAAAACCTTCAAAAATCAAAATGCAAAAAAATCACATGATAAATCTGTATAAAATATTGCGAGAATTCATGGTAGATATTACAAGTTTGACTTCGATTCGATAAAAATGATCAAAAATTTGACGGATTTTTATTGTCGTAGGTCCTGTGTTATTTCCATTATGTAATACGAGTATTTGAATCTCATTATTTCTTGCTAAAATTGATCAGAAATTTCAAAACAAATACTCAAAACAAGTATGTAACTTACGAATAGGACTACTATAGCTAAATTATAAATTCAATTAGGCAGTTTGAATAATTTCCAGAAAACAAAAAACATTCTCCAGAAGCTGAATGCTGATACTGAGGAATTACAAGATTTAAATCCTTAATACAAGTACAAATAAGAAAATCGAAGGCAATTATATTTTTTAGCTCTTCAAAGACTTCAAATGAAATGAAAAGATAAAAGAAATTCTTCTCCAACAAACGAGACGAAAGCTTCGAAAGCGAATTCATTTTAGGAAAAAGAGAAATAAGGAGCAGCAAAGCAAAGGAATGAGAAATAAAAAAAAAGTAAAATGTGAGATTTTTTGAGTCTTGAGACTTTGCTTGTCATTTGATCTTAAAAGTCTTTATAATACAAGTGGGTAGTAGGTTCTATACTAATACTATAGATAGTACAAGTATATGTGTAATAATGCCTCGATTTCTTTCCTCTTGATATGTCATAGATGCTGGAAAAAATTTCCTGAGAGTCGAACCATCTGTTTCTTGATTCTTTCCCTTTTTTTACTTTTATACTTTTATACTTTACTTTGTACATACATACTTGCATTGACTTTGACTAAAATATATTATACAAGCCTTTGACCGATTATTTGAATTTTGAATAATATTTTGAAATCGATTTCGGATGAGTCTCTCTGCCCTATTTTTTTCCCACACTTAAATACACAAATATGGCAAAAAAGAATCATTATATAGATATGTAGGTATCGATATAGGTCCTAGTATATATGTATGTATGGAGAAACAGTTTAAAGGTTTATGTGGAGATCCCATTTGATTTGTGTTTTTTTTTGGTTCGACTATAAATTTGTCGAATATCTTTTGAGGATAAATATCAAGATCTATTTTTAACTTTTTATGCCAAATATCCGTGGTCTGTAAATGGGGGTAAAGGTAGGTTTTTTCCTTTATTTTAGATTTTATTCTCGGTACTAGTAATAGTACTTGGGATTGATATACGAGTGTGTAAAGAATTGTAAAGTGGGATATCAGTAGGATAGAAGGATATGAGTTGAAGAAAGAAAGCATTTAAAGATGAAGCTGATAGCAGTACAGAAGTAGTTGAGGCAAAAAATCGAGTCAGTTACACGGACTAATGGTAAATAGGAAACCAAAACTATTAAATTCTAGAAGTCTATTTTGGAGAGAAAAATCGAAGTATTCAAAAACTCACTTTCTCCAACCCTCCCCCCTTATTTCTTTTCAAGTAAAAGACTTTTTTGGCTAAATTTGGCTTTCTAAATTTAAATTTTGGAGGGTTGACTTTTACTTATGGGTTAGCTGGACATTTGGTCAAATACCAAATCAATAAATGATATTCTATCATACAAATTATATTTGATCTTTGAATTTTATGCTGTATTAAATGCATACTGTATGCTTTGGTGTATTCTAATAGCCATATATATCCTAAACACTGTGATTATGATTCAGACCTGAAATCTCAGAGACGGAGACAAAATATGCTATGTATCTAAATCTAAATTATAAAAATATGCAATTGTCCATGATAAAAAAGTGTTTCGGATTTTTACAATTTTCAGGGAATTTTTTATACAAGTACCGTACTCTACTACATAGTGGATACTGCGATATAGTAGTAATAACAGATTTACTTAAGTAAATGACATTGGTTTGTGTTGTGCATACACTATATTGTACTATGCAAAAATTTCAAGTTACAAGACCAAGACTAAGAGAATCATTTCATTTGCATCAACAATCTGGTCTTGATGATCATAATTCTTATGGTTTATATCCCTAGTTATACCGAAAGCCAAATTTTTTGTCTTTATTATACATATCTCTAGTAGGGTACTATCGGTTATGGTTTAGAATATCTGTATTATGCGTAATATCAGTATGTTCACCTATACATAAGTAGATATACCTACTAGTAATACTACATTTATTTAGGGATTTCTACCTAGAAACCTCTTATTAAATATTTACTGGATACCTACAACTACTACTAGGCTATGAGGCGGTAGTGATATCTTTCTCAAGTACCAAGAGTTCTTCCTTGAGGTCGAGGATCCCAAAATTATAAAACGGAGATTATTTAGATTTAGACCACAATATGGTTGGAGAGATGATATTAGTGTAGATATTTTGAGGTAACTAATTCCAAGAATAAATCATATCCATTAGTTTACAAAACTCATTTCAAATTCAATGAAAGGAGATTAAGTGAGATCAAATTTCAAAACAGTTTCATTTTCTCTAGAAGCTCAAAACCTTCAATGATATGATATCCACTGTTGCTGCTACATGGAGGAAAATAGTCACCATTTCGCATTCAGATTTGGATTTTGGAGAAATGGGACCAAATCTAGGATTTACTACTAAACTACTAAATTTATTCAAAACTAGGAAAATAATACAAACAAATCAGAGTAGTTAGCTAGTAGTACTTACTAACGAGTATACAATATTTAGTTATTTTGTACAAAATCATAATTGTAAATGGTAGGTACTTGAAACTTGAAACTATCCATAAATTATCATATTTCACATACCTAACCAAACTGTATAACTTGCTCAAAATTCTAAGCTGTATTTCATATTTACCAAAATAGTGGATTTACCAAAATACTGAGAGTATTTAAATAGGGTAAATATTTACCCTTAAACATTGAATTGAAAGAACTTTTTTTGGGATGTTTCATAAATTAACCAAAGGCAGTATATAGTCTATTTATACATGCTTCTCAAGTTTTTTCACACCTCGTGGCAAACTTTCTTTAACATTATGTAGGTAGGTACCTCGAAAAAATTCAAAGATTCGGATTCGAAGGAAAGGAAATGAAAAGTCGAAATATTCTTTAAAGAAAGTGGTAAAAAAAGGAAATAGACAACAAACTTTGGATCAGGTTTGAAAAAAAAGTCATTCACTTCAATGAACAAAAAATGTATAAAGTTTTTGCTCTTTGGTCTTACACACTATTTCTCAAATAGTATCTTTAGGGGCAAATTTTCTTCATTTTTATGTAAAAAGTACCTACTATATGTAGAACTTGTACACGAGGTTTTTTGTAAAAAAAAGCAAACCAAAAAAATGTACAGACGCATCCCCTTAGGGTTCAGGTTCAATAAGTAAAGATTTTTTCTTTACCTATAGTTGTTTATGTATGGCCAGGAGAAAATGGACAATTTTTCGTGTTTTTATTACTAATCTTGATTTAAAATTTCGAAACTCTAGTTCAGCTTTAAATACTTAAATATTCTAAAAATTTTACCTTAATAATTCAGAACTTACTACGAGTACAAAAATACGATAGTTGTCATTTTTATGAAAATTTTTCTTTGAAGTAGGTAGGTATAATATATTTAAGTGATGAGTTTTAGAACATTTGCTCATTTTTTGGCTTTTTTGGTGACAATACCTTATAGAGATTCTCTTTCAGATGCTCTTTATACTAACTAAAGAATAAAAAAGAAATAAAGATAGTGACCTTTGTAGTAGGTACATAATTGTTTGAGAAAGTGAGAAGGGAGACACGTGAGAGAATGTAATTTAATTTAACAGACCAACTACCTATAGATATTTCTTGTACTATAGATCACAAAGTCTTCGAGTCTTGGACTTTGAGAATTTTTTATAACAAAAAGGCATGAATGCATTTGGCATTTTGTTCTATTTTGTATAGGTCGTGCCTCGTCAGAAATTTGAGAATTTCTCAACTAGCTATCATCTAGTTTTCAAAGCCTCAAATACATTTCAAATAGTTTAGTTTCTCAAACTTATTCTGAGTATATGTATGTACGAGTATAGGTACTAGATACTTTTCTAATTCAAACTACAACGTAAAAAAGGAATTTAAGAGAAAGTAATCAGTAGAAAGGTAATACCTACTACTGTAAAACATGTACATTTATGCACTATCTCGATAAATATCCATTAAAATTATTCTTTAAACTTCAAACCTCAATACTACGGAGTATAATGTACTGATATTTCTTTACCTAAGCTATTGGATTATTTATTAGATAAGAAAAAATGCACTTAAATGTACATGTACCCATCCTATTCGTTCAATGACATAAATCCAAAATTTCATTTTGTCAAATTCATTGACGTTTTAAAATTAACAATGCAAAAATTCAATAATTTCAAAATTTTAGTTTTCAAATTCAAAGTTCAAAATTTTAAAATTTTCAAACTAAATAATTTCTATTCAAATCCTACCATTTATTCTCACAGGACACTCAAGTTATTTCGTATGTGTCCAATCCCTCAACAATTCTTAAAGTTCTCAAAATTTTAGAAATTTTTTTAAATCCTTGAAATAAGGAAAGTACCTATGGGATAGGATCATTTTGAATTCAAAACAGATTAAACTAAATCTCTTTATACCTATAAGCAAAAAATCCAATCTCAAAAATCCAAAAAAAAAGCCATTTATAATTCGAGTATAGAAGAAGGTGTTTATCTAGGCATTCAATTATTTCAGAATTGAAAATCTTAATTTGTACTTGTATAATATGCCCATTGTATGTTTTTACTAATACCTATTTGTAAAATTGATATCATAAAATAAGATTTTTTAATACTGAATGAAAAGCATTTAGGGGACTTCAACACATCTACTAAATTAATTATTTTGAATATTTTCCACATTTTATTTTCTAATCGGATAATTTTAATGAGAAAATTTAAAATTTGGTAGAATTTTTTCCTACAATGATGCGAATGCGATGTCCTAGCATTGGCTATTTTTGATTTTTGAATTGAAAATTTAGATCAGCAGAGTAAATGAATTGCATTTTGTATATCCGAGTTTATTTTGAAAGTTTGCAGTGTACTTAAATATCCCAAAACTAGAACTATAAGTCGTTATGTATAGGTACGAGTATAAGTTTGTGTTATACAGTAGTATAAAGGGCAGGAAAAGTGATTCTTTTAGCCATTGGGGAATGTAGAGAGATATTGTTTACTGAACTCCATTTGACATTTTTCCATTCGAACCTAATGGAACTAGTACATGCATATTTAAAATCCTTTTTGCTGCAGGTGCTCAAAGTAAATGTGTCTGCAAAATAAAATGTACTATAGATACTACATAGTTCTACTGTTCTTGATCTTGTACATGGTATTTAGCTCTTTTCTTATTAAAATTTTAAAACTTGCATTTTGTACATTTTGGCTCAAAGTAGCTGGCTAGACTATAGCTACTATGCTACCTTGAAACTAAATTAATAATTAAGGGAGCAAAGTAATCAGAAAGTTGCTCGAAATTAATTCTAATTGTAATGATAATTACATAAGAATTTAACAAGTTGAGCTTTTTGTCTTTGAGAGTCAGCCCAAGAAAATGAAATGAGATTTAAGAATCTTTTGTATTTAATATTTGCTAAGCGTTTTTAATTTTCTCTTATCTTAATTGTTTATACTCCTCAAGCCAAGTAAACCATTTAAGATTTTGAATAGGATTTTACATCTAAATAGATGATAGTTAAATTAATGACAAATATTATATTTAGAGCAATTGCAGATTACTCAAGAGATTGTAGATAGAGGGGAAACAAAAGATAAGGGAAATGGTTTGGGAATCTCAAACTATTTTTGGTATAATTTGTAAAATTTGTTTATATTAAACTGCTAAACTGAACTTTAAGATATGAGAGCCTTAAACTCGAGCTTTCTGAATTTTGAATCAAAATATTCTTTAAAGATTCTAATACTTTTGAGCGGAAAAATAATTTGCCAAAATACTAATCGTAAGCTAAAGACTAAAGACTAATTTAAAAGAAAGTAATCAATAGAAAGGTAATAAGTATGGTATAATTACATATAGGTAGGTATAAGTATGTACAACTACGAAAGTAAACTAACTAGATTAATAATAAGAAACCAATTTTCCTAGTTTTATTTGAAATGTGGTTTAATTAATATACATAAATAAGAAATAATTTTTGCTAATTTTTGAATTAATTTTTTTGTTTAATTGTCTTTATATCGTGCCTTATAAATTGTACATTACGGATATTTTCAAATAAAAATATCCTTTACTTTGTTTCGACTGAATATTTTAAGTAGGGTACTTGTATAGGTATACCGAGAGAATCATTAAAATTTACGTTTATTTACCCAAAAGATTAAAAGTACAGATACTTGAGGCTCTCGCTGACATATCTGGGTAATGGATGTTTTCCCAAAATTGTTCCTCAAGAACTCAAGATTAGTCATTAATATGCATCAGATTACTTCACGTACACATTTAAATAGATAAGAGCTAAAAGCCCATAATAACACGAGTAGACCATGAACTATTTATTAAAAACCTTTTTTTTTCCAAATATAAAATGTTTACTTGCAAAATTTGTTATAAAAGGGTGTATTTGCAAGCTTTTAGAATTTAGTTTTATAGATACTGAACACTATAGGTCAGAATAAAGATTCTAAAAAAGGATCTTAAGGCCCTTGATACATACACCTAAAGTCTAAATTCTGACACATATAATCTAAAAATTCGAAGAACAGCAAAAAGTGTAATATATGTCTACGAATATAATTAAGAAAGTTTCAAGTCTCTACATGGAGTATTAAAAAGATTTCTTCGGTCAAACACTCAAAAGGGTTATTTGGGAGAGAATTTAGACTTTAGGTGAATGTACCAAGGGTCTTAAAGGACTTTGAAAATTTACAAAAAAAGCCCAAGAGTCTGTATAATGGTACTCGTATATTATAAAGGAGCCTTAAAATTTTGAAAAATTTGCATAATTTTCCTTATTGAATACATCCAAAACTAAATTCGTCAAATTTTGAATTTCGCCAAAAATTTATAAATTAGGATATAACTAGTAGGGTAATCTAAAATTGAGATGTTTAAAATCTTCAAATTACCCCTTTTTTGTGGCAATTCATATTTGTAGAAAAATAAAGAAAGCCAACAAGTAAAAGATATGACAATAAATACTTGAGGAAAAATGGATATTAGCCTATTTATTCGAGGATAAGTGCCCATAAGGAGGGAGATAAAAGGTCATTCATACGAGTACAATTCTACTACTTATATAAGTAATATGATTTGTCTGGTTTGCTTTTTTGCATCTCTTGAGACTCGAAAGAATAAATTCGAATAAAAATCTGTCTCATGTGCAAAGTTATTACGAGTTCTACTGCCCTTTTTTTCTCCTACAAAAATCTAAATCTGAAATTACGTCCATACCTTCGATCATAATAATGACTCATGAATAGACAATAAAAATGACAAAAGAATTTTCTTTATTACTTTGATACTTAAGATTTATTTCTAATATCCTAATCTCCTAGTCAAGGCATTAGGCATTAGGCTTCAGGTAGGTACTTTGAGAATTTTTTATGAAAAATTGCTAGCATAATTTTGTCATTTCCAACTGTACACAGCATGTCTAAACTCGTTATATCACAGGGCTATAATAAGGGTATTATTTTTAATTATTATGCTAGGTATATAGGTAAATTAAAAAGTTTTTATTAGTTTTCATATCCTCTGTTCGGATAATAAAAATCAGTCATGTCATTAGCTAATGGGCAGCTACTTAAAAAATTAAAATATTAAAATTTGAAAGCGAGAAAAAGTTTAGAATTTCTCTTTTTAGCATCATATAGGTAGTTAGGCTAAAACTTGTTAATTACATTACAATACTTTCACAGTCAAATTTTAATCTAATTTTTATTTTTACCTATTTTGTCTTATGCTTATTACGATTACAGTATACTCACAAACTATGTAAGATTAGGATACTTACGATAAATTCTAACCTACAGATAGGTGTATTGAAATTGATATACCAGAGAATTTAAAGGGTATTGGAAAATATTTGCAAATATTCGCAGTAATAGTTCAACTATCTATTAATTTTGTTACATTTATTGTTTTCTTATAAGATTGAAAAGAAATGCAGATAGTAGTACATAGGTTTAGGTATGAAGTAGTTGTAGTTGTATCTGTACTATAGCTTAAGTCGATTTTTAAGCTTCTTATGGCGATTACATGAGAATGGTGAGGTTATTACTAATTCAGAGCACATGCATTGTAGCCCAGCATTTTAAATGAAGATTCGAGTTTTTCTCCATGCTCTAGGCCTAGGCCTAAACTTGAGCACCTGCTATCCCCAACTTTCTCTTAAATATATTTTTTTACAACTAAAGAAAGCCCTTTTATCGTATACCTAATACTAAGTGTATAAGTTTGGCTTTGTACAGATCTAGAAAAAAGGGAAAAAAGTCGAAATGAGATCATGAGATCTACTTACTTGATCTTGAACATCGTCACAAATCCAAAGTCATTTTCATGATTTAAACTTGTCCTTGATGTTTTTTTAGAGGTGTCTCTACCCAGAAGTACACGTATGTACGATATTATGTATAATGTATACTGTCCTTAAAAACTTTGTAGTGTACTTAAGTAAGTTAATTTAAACTTACTTTTTACTTCATTATATGGGATCGCATGGCAAGTGACCTTAGCCTTGGACAAAATGTCACTGCAGTTGCATCACCTCAAAATATATTCTTTTTGAAATTAAAAACCAAGTTAAAAATAGGATACCGATGGGAACTTTGAATTTTAGTCGATGAATTAGCAAAAATAACTAGAATAAAAGTAAAATATTGAAAAAATTACATTAACTACTAATGCAAGTACTATTATTTTATTAGGCACTCACCTACATGTCCATGAATGTAGCGGATATACAAATCTGCTAAAATTTAAATAGTAATAAGAGTAATAGTGGGTATTTACCTATTATATTATCGCCATTATTGATTCTCTTGATTTAATAATATGTAAAATTATCTCTTTCATGCTAAGGCTTCCACAGATATCATTTCTTTCAAATTTTTACAAAATATTAGTATATTATATAGGAAATAAGCTAAACATAGCAAGCAATCATTTGTATAAATACTTTATTTAAGTACATTGTACATTTATAGCTTTATAAGTTCAAGATTACCATAAAGTCTAAATAATAAGAATCAATTTATTCAGACCTAGAAATATCGGACTTGCCATTATCTTTTAATGGCCTGTTTGAGTAATTTATTTCGATACACTACACTCTCAACTCGTCTACTCTGTTGTAACCCATCGAAAAAAATGATATGAAAAGCCCATCAATTGCATTCAATTGCATTGCCTCGCAATATGTTAAAGATATGGAGAAAAATGATAAAATAATGACATAAAAAATGTCTCTTGGTTGATTAAGCAGAATGCTCAATTTTTTCTTAATATAGCCTTAGGTAGGGTACTACTTTGCAATGGTATAGGAAATATTTAGTCGCTTATTGGCTATTTTATTTTAAGAAATTCTGAGAAATGGATTTAGGGTCTTGTTCCTTGAAATAAAAAAATATCTCACTGTCTTTTTCGATATCAGAAAATCCAGTCGAATAGTCTGGATCAAGACAAATCTGAAGATTTGGTAGGAGGAGACGGACCTTGATGATGATGATGGACACAAAAGTGAAACGAAACGACTGACGATTGTAAATATACTATACCATACTTTGTATGTAAGATCAACTTTTGCTAAATTTTGGATATTTTCATATACTCGTAATAATATGTACAAGTAAAAAAAACAATTAGGTAAATCTGAAAGAATAAGTAATAATCCTGAAAAAATTAAAAACTTTCAAAATAATATGTACCTAGGTAAGTAGGCATAAATATTTTTTAGATTTTTTGGGCTTAGAGTCTGGATTGGATAGACGAGCAGAATCTATTAAAAATTAAAAATAAAAAATACCAAATATTATATTTAAATGGTTTTGATAAAGTGTTTATTTTATGATATTTTTTTGATATTTTTTAGGATATTTTAAGACGGTTGTGCCTTACTATAATTACTACCTACTTATCCTTGGAAAAATTAGCCAATTAGTAGGGCCCTACTTAATTAGTAGGTTCAAATAAAAATAAAGACATACGAGTATGTATAATGTTGATGTATCCCAATTTTTGGAACTCCGTATTTCTTGTAAATACAAGTCAAATTTACCTATGACTTATTTCCTTTTTTTGAATAAAAATATAGTAGTAGGTAGTAGTGCATAGATATGTTTAAAAGAGTATAACATTATCAAATGAGGGATCTTTGAAATAAGTAGGTGGACAGCATAAATCCTTGACTATCAAATCACGTCTCACTCGACTCTCAAAGATTACAAGTAGTTTTATGACCAAGGGGCGAGATCACAGGATCAACCAAAAATAACTCAAAGACATACTTAGGTACAACCATACTCTATTCTATACCCTACTATAGGATAGGTACTAGGTACATATTAGGATAAGCCCAAACAAACTTTCAAACATTTCTCTAGGTTTATTATCCTACTTTCACAATTAGAAAATATCCATTAAATAACTACGAATTTAGGCAGATTTTAGATAGATTTTAGCAAATTAAACCAAATATTCAATCAAAGATTTTGAAAAATTACTAAATATGTCGAAAATTTGTATCTGTAGTATCGTATTAAAAATATGAGCTTAAATATTTACAACTTTTCAACTTTAGTTTTGTAATTTTTGATGTACATAGACTTGTATGTATAATTCTACCTCGTAATGATTTGTAAAGCTAAAATACGGCTAAATATGTGAGTATAGATGCTTGGGGTAGAATATTACTATGCATTTATTGGAAAATTAATAACTTTATAGGTGTACGTTATACAGATAGTTATGAGTTACACGATTTGTATACACGTATTTTTAAGTTTTTGAGAATATTGTGGATTCAAATTCAACAGGGCATGTCCTAATACATACAATAGTACTACCCATATAATACCGATAGTAGGAATCTTGGTTGCAAGTGGGAGAAATAAAATAAAATCAGCTATTGGTGCGAAAATTGAATAGGTTTACATTTCTCCTCATTTCTTTCAGATATGATTAAATCCGAAACATTAAACAGAACAGAACAGAACAGAAAGAAGTATGAAGCAATTTATTTCATCACATCACCAAAGGCTTCCAAATCAAAATCTAAACCATAAAATAAATACAAACACTTTGTAAATATACACACTACAGACTACACTTACGAGAAAACTAGACTTTGTATTTGATTTTGATGGTTTGTGGGAAATTTCACTATGAATTGGGGGAAATTTCACTCGAAATTTTGGCTCAAAAAGCAACAAAATAATAAATATCTACAGTTCTTTTATGTACCCTAAGAACTCGTACTTAGGTATCTTACATTACATATTCTAGACTTTTCTCTCAAAAAGTAACACATGATGATATTCTGGAGAATTGATTAGAAAAATCAAGCAATCTCTAACGATCATCCCTCGGTTAAATTCGTATTTAAGAAAGTAAATAATATGGTAGATTTCTAATCTAGTAAATCGGAGAAATGTGTATTATTTCTTTTTTCATTGGCACTAGTACAGCACATACAGACTGACTATTAGAAGAAATACAAATAGCTAAACATACCTAAATTTAATGACAACTTATTGGAATTGAGTTTCAGATTTGAGCATTTATGTCGTCCGATTTAGCAACTATCCATGTGTAAGATGATACAAGATAGTTATTATTACAAAAATGTATTACGGATTTTTGTGGCTATGATATGAGGAAAAAAATTGAGACAAAACTGTCATCAAGTCGAGCTTGCTCTTATCTCAAGACTTATCTTTAAGCTTGTATTTTTTTCTTAGTTTTATACTGTGTAATGCTCGTATTTTAGATGAAAAATGTAGGTAGTTGCAAAAAATCATATCATAGACGTAGTAAATATAGGTGGTAAAAGAGCACTACATACATATAATCTAGAATACTAGTCAGTGTATACTACAACTTTGCGGGCACCAGAACAAGTAATAAATATGAGATATCAGTAAGTATGAGTTCGGAAAAATGAAGCTTTTTGTTTTATTTCTTACCTTGGTCATTTTATAAAGAAAAAAGTTGTCAAACATATGAATATGAACATAACTAGGCTTTAATCAACTCACTAGAAGTTGATTATAAATCGTGCGAGCAAAGCGTTGAAAACTTCTCAAGTCACCTCATTTTTCGGGGTCAATTTTCTGGTTAAATGGATGTCAAATTCGGAATCACCGCATCGATTACCCCTATAGCCACTTAAACCTCATTTTTGATTTTTCCCATTTGATTAACATGAGGAATCTGACCCCAAGGGTTGGGGCAATCTAAATATTTTATTCGAGAATGGACAACTAGACCCTATAAGGGTCCTTCATACCAAATTAGGTTAAAATATGGAGAGTAATTTTCGAGTTATGCCTCAAACAAACAGACGGACAAAGTGCAAGCAATGTTGAATAGTGCTCGCTTCGCTCGCACAATGATTGTGTGAATGACAAAAAATAGGTATAGCTCATTGACAATTTTTGAATAGAAACTGTGTCCAAATTTTTTTTTATTACAAAAAAATTTAGTATTTATTCTTAGAAATACTAGAAGGGTCTATATGCAAGTCTAGTGTATTCTCTTCAAGGTGTCCTTTTATTAAATCTTCTAGTCTACTTTTTTTATGCTTATGATTCTATTATATTTACTCGCATAAAAATATCCAGCTACTTTTTTTAACTATATTTTTGGCTTGGTTCAATTCAGTTTCAAGCTTCAAGTAGATTACTCATACTCGTAGGCATATTTTCATATGCATGACTGCACTTGTTCTGAAGTTCTGGGCTGGTCCTTACTCAAGTAGTGAGTCTGTAAATGCACAAGTTTACATATAAAATATTGTAATACACAGATATTAAATATGCTTCTTTCTTTTGGCTTCTCTATTTTCAAGGATAATCAAATAACTGAAAAAATTGCTCAAATTCTCAGACCAGAAAAGACATTTGTTGCTTCCATATTTTTATACATTTGGAACTTGTACTAAAACTCTGCTGGTATTTATTTGGAAATTTAAATATCTTTTTCTTTATCAAGACTTTTCAAAAAAACTTGTCCAAAAAACTCCTTTTTTTCGAGTTGGCTAATGCTTAGTTTACTACTTGGGGGTAGTCGAGGGCTTTTGACATTTAAATTTCATCGCTTTGAGAAACTCTTACAATTTAATTTGGTTATTTTGAATATTAAATATTACCTACTAGTAATACTTGTATTTTCTTTTTACTTGAGCTTTTGTCGGTGAAAGCAAGTTGTTGAATTCTCAACAACTCAAGTCCCAAATCTCAACGGGGAAACTTTGTAAAATATTTACCAAGGACTGAGATTAAGATGATCTTGTCCTAGATATCTTACTTATACTTATAATATTACTATTCAGTACTATAGCACTACTAATACTATGCTATATTGTATTTATAAAAGAAGGGTTCTTGAGGTAAAGTAAGGATTTTAATCTAATCTGGAGGAGATTTCTTATTTCATTTTATACATTTACTCAAAACAAACTTATAAGATTCTAACCATTATACTACCTACCTACCTACCTAAATATGAAATACAAGTATACTTTACATAGACTCTAGCTCTAGATACTCCTATTTACTACAACCTTTTAAATTAGAACAAAATAAGATTTACATAAAAAAAATTAGTTTAATTGTAATTCAGATTTAAATCTCTGTTCATGTCTAATTGAATATTTTAGAATAAATGGACTTTGCAGATTTTATTATCAATTTAGGATTTGTTTGAAAGCCAAAATGTCAAATTCTAACTAGAAAATGACCCAAATATTTTTTTTAAGTTCTGCTGAGTTTTTGGTGGAATTTCTATATTCTTCTGCTGCACTCTAGCCACCTATTAAAATTATTTTTTTTTAAATTATTTCTTCTAATCATAAGATTTAACTATTTCATTACGATTAAGGAAGATACATAAGTAGGGTATACGTGTATAAAAAAATTTCTTAGAATTAGTTGAATAATGGAGGTCTAAAAGTTAGATCAGCATTAAAATCTTGTCGAAATTAATATGTTGTCAGATGACAGACTTGAATTGATATTAAATTAAACGAATTGAACAAAGTAATCCAATATTCGAATGAGTACTATACTGATATAACAAAACTGGTTTTTAATAAAAGTAAAGTACCTACTTAGGTACTTACTGATAGTACAGTAGTTTCATTTTATGACAAATCAAAAATGTCAACAAATTTGAAAGTGCCAACTTTTCTCATATCTGTAATATTCAAAAGTGTACTCAGAAGGTGACAAATTTCTTCACTTTTCAAATCAAAAAAAGGCTTCTTTCTCATTTTAATATTAGTGCCCTTCTATAAGTTACTTTTCACTTTACCTAGATAGTGTATATCAGTATCAGTAGTAAAGAAGCTGAGAATTTTGAATGCAAATCTTTTTTATAAATGTGAAATACATACGACTCCTTGTACGAGTACTTTTGAGGACATTTTTGATTTGATTCATTTCTTCACCTTTACTTCTTCAGATTATAGCCTTTTTTTTTCTTCAGAAATATTCAAAAATGTTCTTATAAAGCCTCATCATATTACATTGCATTACATAGTATCACGATTTTGCATTCATACGGTTTTCTATTCTTCAAAAGCAAAAAAGCAAATGAAATGTTTTCAGAAAAACCAAAAAATTGCGAAAAAATTCTCTCGCTTTCTCACTCATTCATTTTTCTTCAAAGCCTTTTTTAGTTGAGAATTTTTTAAGAAAGAGATTTTAAGAATTGAGAGAATAAAATATAGTTTTTTTGCTCTTTCTCTCATGAACAAATAGGGCCTATTTGGTCTAGTACCTATATATAATAAGAGCATGTATACTTGAGTGTATTTATATTGCCTAATAACACTTGAATGTTAAAGAATTTCTGAATATTTAAACGTATTCATCTTCTCTCATCTCATGTCTTTCTTGTAAAGTACAATGCATTTGAGTGTTGTGTGGTGTCTGGAAAAAAATGCTTAATCCTTATCACTATAAAAACATGCCTCGGAACTGGTAGGAAAAATTTAAAAGAGATTTGAGAATAAATGAGGTATTTATTGAAGTAGTTTTTCCTCCCACAACACAACACAACATCAAATACAGATGGATATTAGAGAAAAACTGACGGAAATATATTTTAGAATTTTATTCTAATTTAAACAAACATTTTATATTTTTAACGAGTTGATCTATGATTTTGACCAGATAGTATGATACAGTCGATCAGTTGTCATTCAAAGAGACAGTACGATACTGTATCTGTGTCTGAAGACTGTAGGAAATAGTATTTTGAAATTTTTTTTGAAAAAAAACTCTGGTTCAGCTCGAATAGTTTAGCATACCTTATTCTCTTCAAGTTTGGAGGAAATGATCCGAAGTAAAAGAGCCTTCTACTTATACTACTACTATAGGTATTCTAGTACTTTTTTTTTTTTTTTAGTTTTTTGAGATCTAGATTTTATACAAGTGATATAAAGGGAGGCTACTTATACAAAGTTATACAAGTAATACAGATATTATGTAGAAGAAGAAGAAGTTAGGGTTAGGAGAAAAAATAATGCCTCTATCGTGGTGAATTTTTAATGTTTGGATTTTTACATCGAGAATCCAACTCACATATCCCATTCTCTCATTCTTTATAAAGATAATATAACTGATCATACATACTTATATAGTAGTACCTATATTATCATAGAAGTAGACAGTAGAAGTGGATACCTTTTCTCATCATTCTCCCACTGATATCTCCCTACTTTTCTCTCTTTTTGGTTGAGTTTTTCAAAAAAAAATGTATTCGAATTCCGGAAAGCACCTCTCTCACCAAAGCTTGAAGATGGATAATATACTTTTTTTATATTTTTTATACTACCTAATACAAGTACTGATACTGATAATATTCACCTGACATGAAGATCTAATATATTTTTATATAGGTACTATCATAAGTATCTGTATAGTATATATAAAGTATGCATTTTCAAAATCCAGACCTTATATTCTCAACTCGTTTCTTCGTAAGTCTCAAATCCAGACCAGACGAATAACTCAATCTCTTTTACAAAAGTACTAGAACATACTCCAAGTATAGTCCCTATACATATATAGGTACTAGTACTTATGATAATACAAGATAGACGGTTATCACAAGATTATACTCATAAATTTTTTTTTATCAAGGTGAAAGAAATTCTGCAATTTATTGTAAGAATAATTTTTCTACAAATACTTAATCAGCTGCAAGTCTGCAATCGAAATCGAATCTGCAATTGGTATTACATAATAAAATTTCAATATTTCTCAATTCCTGCATAAAATTTGCAAACTTCAAAAGATGAATTACGATTCCCAATTATATTGGTACCCACCAAAAATTAAAAAAATATTGCAAAATTTAGTCAAATTCTACAACAGTATCTATAAAATCTAAAAATTCAACATTTTCTTCAACATTTCAACTAGATAGTATTAATCTTAAGCAAAAATAAGTACCCATGTAAGGTACTTAAAAAGATTTGATTCATCTACAAGTACCATACTACACATGTAGATATTATACATGAGACTGTACAGTTCTTTCATATCAATTATATTTTGATTAGTGATTATTAGCCTACAAAATTTCTTTTATTTCATTCTTTCTCCCTATCCTTTCTCTCAAACATTTGAAAAAGTACCCTACCTAAGCGAATTTAATTAAAGTCCCTATTTTTGTTGGTTGTAATTTTCGACTGAAATTCTTTAATTAATGAAAAAAAGATCAAGTTTGTAGTAACTTACTTTCTTACAAATAAAATAGTATCTAAATGTAAGTATTTACTAATACTACCTTTAGGTACTACTAATATGTAAAACTGAACTTTTTTTTTAGTTAGTTCTCTACAGAATTCAAAGTTTTCTCATAGAAAAAATACTTGGAAATTGTAAATATGTATACAAGTTTTTTGAGAGAGAGAAAGAAAGAAAGCTGAAAAATGTGAGGTGAAGCATGAAATACCTTATAATACATTGGATACAGTATACAATAGAATACACATAAAATAAACTTTTTCTACTTCTACTTTTGAACAAAAATAAATTTTTTGAACTACCAAAAAGTAGACTAGTAGGTAGTAATTCTTAAAACTGTACAAAAGTCGAATGCCTAGGGATACTTATTATAGGATATTATTGTATACCTTTACATAGATACTTATACATATGCGAAAATAATTTCTTTCCTTTTTTAATTCTGAATTCTGATGATGAAATCCCCTACGAATACGAATATAAAATATAAAATATTCTTATCCTCAATCCTGGCTGTTTAGGCACCCGTACGAGTAGGATAGGGTAGAGTACCTAAAAAGTAAATTAATATATTGCTTTTTCGTAAATGATGTAGGTAGTAGGTAGTGTAATTTAGTCCATAGTGAAATATGGCAGTATAATTTATTTCACCTTAAGCGAATAATTTTCATATTCTGAGCTTATAAACTTCACATAATAAATTGCTTAATCCCCCATTGTTCTATAGAGAAATTATGAAAAAAAAAGTTAAACAAAACCAACATTTTGCCTTAAGATTTAACTTAAGATCTAGTCTCTAGTCTTTAGTTATAGAAAATGAGAACACTTATGTTTATAAAGTTAGTAAATTATACTAACTTTACTATATTATATATGTACTGTATTAGTACTTGTACCAGTACTTAAATATCAGGACTATCGAATCATAAAGAACTATCGAATTTCCTAGTGCTCATTAAAATCCTAATTCTTGAGTGCATCTCCCAATAAAAATAAAATACATGCTCAAGATATCTCAAATGTGTTATAAATCTGGTACCAAGTCTGTATGTAGCTAAAATACTACATAGATACTATTATATTAGGGACTCTAGACTAAAGTCTAGTACAAGAAAAGAATAGAATCGCAAAAAATCGATTCTAAGAATCGAGATAAAATTGCAGGTAAAATTACAATTTCTAGATACCCAAGATATTTGCACATAGTGTATAAAGGCAAAGATTTCTCAATACCCTACCTTGAATTTAAGTATTACCTTGAATTTAGATTGATTTTTATGTAAAAGTACCTACCTACAAGTTATATTATTTTCTCAGATTTTAGTCTACAAATAAACGTATATTGACTGATTAGATTGCTCTACTAATAACAATACTTATTGTAATTAGTAGAGCAATTTTTAAATCTCAAATGGCCAAATATTTGCCTGACAAAATACGAATCAAAAAATTGGTGAATCAAAAAATGGATTATTTTATACAACTTTTGTACATACCATATGTACTTACCATTAGATACTTTTCTAGTTACTTTTCTATAGACTACTGGAATAAAATTTTGGATTGTCACATAAAAAATCAAGTTTATTGGCTCGAAGATGAGCAAGTCCCAAGGGTAATGGTAATGGGTTACAAGACTACGATACCTTATCTATTTTTTATACTCGATCGACGACCTACCCAATATACTACTTTACACTCGACACTCATAGTCTCACACAGTCTAGTCAGACCCAGGTTTTCTTACCAAAAAAATCTTATTTCAAAAATTTAACACTTGAATTAAATCAAAACTCAAGTTCCCCCTCAATCTCAAGCTAACGATAAGTAGATTCTGATTTATGAAAACTTAGCTAAGATAGTGAGTAAGGTACTATCTGTATAAGTATGTGAACTATAGGCTGTCTAATAGATTAAGCAAGTTTGACTTTTAAACTTTTGCGAGTTTGTCAGTCTGTCTGTCTTTTTTCGTGCATATCATTAAATTAGTAGGTTGAGAAATCTACATAGTTTTAGTTCTAGGTAGTTAGTTGGAAAAAAAATGTTTTGCAATTCGTTTACTATACATATAAGTACATATTTATAGTACCCTACCTACTAAATCTAAACTAAGGACTTTTTTCCCTATTTAAACAACATTATAAGGTAAGTACCTACTTTGTATGAAGAGGATACTATGACTTTTTAGCTCAGCATGAATTCTCCAAGAGAAAGACAAAAAAGAAGGCTGACATACAGAGGAAATTAATGATTGTTCCCTGAGGATTTTTTTGAGGTATTCCAATTTTTCTGGTCTATTTAATTACACAATGCTTTGCCTCAATATATACCTACTACAAGTACATAGTATTTATGTATTATATAAAATATATATCTTTTTATCTACCCACTTTTCCATTTAGGCAGGTAGAATTAGAATCAGAACTCCAACAGCTTCTTTCCTTTTTCAGGCAATTCCAGGAAGTCGACTTCTTTTGAGGTTCAACTACCTTCATTTGACCAAAATTTCTACGACTTTTACCTACACTATACAATGGATATATTTATCTAGATTTTGACATGATAACTTGTTTAATATGATGATCATGGAGACTGTGTCGATGAAAGAAGTAATTGAACTTTTCAATTAAAATTGTCAATTATCCCATTATTAAAATTTAAAATGAATTTTAAAAACTTCGTTTCAATTAGGTATACTCGTATCTTGTTTTTGAAATTTTTGCAAAAATTTCCTATTAGCTATCAGTACAATTAAGATATTTTTTGGCAACTTTGAATTTAGCAAAATGTCTCTAAACCACATGTACTCACTCGTATAAAAATATAATTCATTTCAGTTGGTTTCTCCCTAAAGGGTAAAAATGAAGCATCTTTTTCATATTCACTTACTATTTCTCATTTTTTTGTAGTTTCCTCTACCAATTTAAAACCCCATAGAAAGTTCTTCCGTTCTCATTCTCATTCCCCTACCCATTTTATACTGATACTACCTACAATCTACAGATACTATACCTACAGTCTACAGATACATAATAATAATATGAATAAAATTAGATGTGGAAATTGAACAAAGAGTTTTGAATAATTACACCATGATGAGAATTCCCAACTTTTTTAACTTGAATAGATAAAAAAGTCAGATCTTACGAGTATACCCACCTTTCTCTCTCAAACACATTTTTAATAAAAAATATATTGCCTTGCCTGTCTAATCACAATTTCATAATGAATGTGAGAAAGTAATAAAAAAATTTAGAAAAACTTTTTTATGACAATTTAATTGTTAAATGATTTGTCATATTTCAGGTCCCCTCTCATATGAGAGGTAATATGAGAGGCAATTTTATTAAACTTTATCAATTGAAACAAGAATATTGTCCGGACATTTCAAGTGAATAATTTTAAAATGATTTTTCTCGAAATTACAGATAAGTATAGATATGGATTAAGATAATATTTTCCCCATTATTGAGCATAATAAATTAATAGAAAAGTTTTATCTAGTACAAGTTTAATCCTTTTCTTTGGGGGATATTTCTCCCCTACTACTCTTATTATTTTATTATTTCTTTCCTTTACTTACTTTCCTTTCCTTTCTTTCACCCTTAATTCCTACTACAAATATTTTATCCTTTAAAACTCCAAAGTTGATATTAAGGAAGTCCTTAGAACCTTAAATAAGGATAATGTATCCGAAGCACCACTCTCTTACTTACTTAATGGGTCTTTGAAAAAGATTTTTTACTATCACATTATCAATAGAAATATTGTCTAAATTTTAAAATTCCTTACTAGAAACTAATAAAAGCTTTATAAAATCATAACATACATAGCTGGCGATTAAGAGAAGGTAGGTAGGCAGGTATGTATAGATGTCAAAAATGGCAAAAGACAAATATTCTGTAGCTGATGGCTGATGGTAATAATTTATAACAAGAAATTACGCTGCATTTCCATTGAAACTTTCAAAATAAAATTTCCATAAAATCTCCAATAAATCAGCAAATCGGACTTACCATTTTCCATTTTACTGATCGTCAGTTCCTGATTGACAAAATACGTATGTTTAAAAAAATTAAAAAAATCCCAAATTCATTCAACTTTCTAAAAAATTATAGACAGGTAGGGTACTAGAATTTAGAAAAGAAACTTCTATTTGAACAAAATCGTGCTTTGATGATTATGTCCAAGTTCTGATTGTAAGAAGTCAAGTCAAAATTTTACAATTTAAGCAATTTGAAATTGGATAAGCAAGAGGATATGGATACGTGTATACGTGTATACGTGTATACGTGTATACATGTATACTATTATAGATAGATAAGTATTGTACAGCAGATACTACTGGTATAAATTGTACCCTCTTCATTATTTTCTTCATTTCTTTAGTTTAGATATCATTATTATTAAAGGGAAACAATCGAGATTTTGGTAGAAAAAGAGAATTGTAGAATTGTAGTGTACAAACTTTCAAGATATTTTATTAAGAAAACAATATTCCATTTCCATGCTGAGTTTCATTTCAAATTTCAAATCCTTACTTTTGCTTTACACTATACGAGTACTTGTACCAAAGTACTAAGTATGTATAATGTACTATGTATAATACTCTATGTACTATACTGTACCTAGTAATGAATAGTTGTATAGTAGTAGGATTTAAGTTTAAAGGCAACTTTTGCTAAACAAAAGTAAAATGTATAAATTGGTGATTTGGATCCTTTATTTCTATTTTCATTTCTCCCCTTTTCTAACTTTCTTTATTACTTACCCTCAACTCTAAATACTAGTACTAGTCACTAGTATATGTTCATTATTAGCTTGCTACTTATTTACTATTACTTTACTTTACTTTTGGGATTTAAAAAACCAGTTGAATTAACTATATTTACCCCCTTTACCCCTGCTGGATTTCTTGATAACAAATGCATAATACATATAGAGCTTGAAGGTATCCATTCTGTATTTTCTTATTAAAGTAGATACTGATTTTGATCTAACTGAAATCAGATTTGCTGGAGTGACTGGAGGGTTAATAATTTAAGAAAAGTTAAATTTTTACAATTTTTTGATAAAATAGTGTGCAAAAAAACGCCCACTTGTTTTGATTTAAAACTTTTAAAAGTCCAGTTTATTTCCCAATACATACATTTACTACTAGAATAAATAACCTAAAGCTAGATTTTGATGGTATTTTTATTTTATTGATCAATAACATTGTTAATGTTCTACACTACTATTTGCTTTCACTTGAAGTGAGAAATAGATCATAAATTCATTCCATAGTTCTCAGCCTTTCATTCTACTAGTAGTGCTTCAGGGGGATAAAGAGATAATGCAAATTTTTTTTCGTTCATTTTGGTTTTTATCCATTTTTATTATTAGAGTTTAGAGAGTGTTGAATTGAGAAGGGCTGTGTGAAGTACTGCTATAAGCTGGTATGTAGAATCTCATCTTGATAGAACATAACTCATTGTACAGTACCTACTGAGCTAGGGGCTACGTCTTGAAATACTCTTTTTTATATTCATGCATATACTATACTCATATTATTGGAATTTCCTTTATAGTATAAATAAGGATATCAGCTATTGGTAGCTGGTAACTAGTTGGTCTAGATCAGCATTTACTTGTAGATACTCGTGCCCTAACACTACCTAATATAGGAGGCAAAAGTCCGAAAAAGCAAATGTCAATGTTGAAAACCCCGAATGTAATTACGAGCTGACAGAAAAACCCCTGCAAAAATGAAATGGGGGATCTTCAAATTGCTTTGTAAACTCAATCGAGGAGAATTTGTCATTCGTTTTATGTGGTTCTATTCTATTAGATAGGGAGCTTTAGGTCATTTGATGACATTCTAAAATGTCAAAAAAAATTATAAATCGAATTTAATATCTCGTTTTCATATAGCAATTAACTTTTTTTTCTATTACCAGTAATTTTGATTAGGTAGATTATTTTGATTTTTGAGTATTTTTACTCTCATTCTCAATCTTTTTATTTAGTAGGCTATTAGTTTTTTTTATCCAAAAATGCAATATTACTACCAGTAACTAACTATATATATCCGTAGTTGAGGATTTTGTCTGTCTGAAGTTCTAAAGTTCAACAGCTTATACAATATACTTCGTATATCTCTAAAGTTCAATTTTTCATCATGTTCTATACCAAGTATCCCAATGAATGACCAACTAAATTCCTTCACATTATCAACAAACTTGAATAATATAGATGATGATGACCATCACAAAAAACCCTTTGAAGGTCCAAACTCGTGTGTATTTTTTAAACTACAATTCATAGAATAGAATAGAAAACTTAATTTCAAAAAAGCAATATCCTCATGAATTCCTTAGCATATACTAACTGATATTTACATCTAATAAAGCGAGCTTTGTACAGCAGAGTACAGAATACAGACAGAACTAGGGTTGAAAGGATAGAAATATTTGAATTATTAAAATATTTTTTAAAAAGGTAAGAAATTTTTAATCAATTTGAGATTCAATATTAATAGGTATCTATATTTTTTCTCCTATTACTAGTATAGTATTTGATTAACGAAATAGGTTTGTGCGATCAGTAGTATATTCAGTAGGATAATTAAAACTGTCTCATTCTTACTTATACGAGTATAATGTAAATTAAGTCTAAATACTTAGGTGCAGTACTACTACATTTCTTTCATTGTCTTTTAATGGACTCTAGCTCTCAAATTTATTCTCTCTCAATTCTCATTTTGTAAGTTTCGAATTCGAAATCGAATTAAAATTTCAAAATATATGGAAAAGTTTTTCCAGATTATTGATCGATAGCCATAGCTTTGAATCTCCAATATCCGTATTTCGTTTTTTAGAGTAGGCTAAAGTGTATTTCTTTTAAAATCTTACTTTTTCGAGATACAACTTTTAAATTGTAGTACTAGTAGTATAAGTACGTTATATATTGCAGTTCTCATTGGAAAAAAGAATTAAAACTAAAAAAGTATAAGGCGGAAATATCTTGAGAAAAAGCATTTAAAAAGAGTTTCGAAAGACAACTGCTACACTTCCCAAGTTCTATAGTAGCTACTATGGAGTATAAGTAGTAGAAACGCAATCCAACTTTTCAATCCTTTTATTTTGTTTCACAAGTGGCGTAACAAAACTACAATATACGGATAGAAGAGTATAGAAGTAGAATGTAAAAGTAGTAGAAAAAGTTTGCAGAAATGTTAATCTAGAAAGCTGGATTCTGGAAAGCTAGTAGTAGTAGTCTATCTAATTCCATTAATTCAGATAGGATGAGATAGAAAATGCTCAGATCTGACTTGATTGAGAGTTAAAACAAAAAAAAAACGATGCTCGCTGTCAACTCTGTTTGTATTTAATTCTTATAGAAAAGTTCGAAAGATATTTATACAAGAAAAAGATTGCACGATAAGCAGTACATTGTACAGATGGCAAAGTTAGGAAATTATTTTACCAAAGTCAAGATCGAGATCGAGACTAAATTGGTACTTTTAAGCAGTCTAAAAGCTATAACAAATATTTTTTGCAAAAAAGTTTTATAGTGAATATACTAGTATATGCTCATTATATGCACCTACTTTGTATTTTAAAGTTAATCATGGGAAATAATTAGCTTTAAAAATCCTATATTCAGTCTAAAGACAAGTTTATTAAATTGAAATGAGTTTAACAAAAACAAATTGGGTTGATAACTAGAGTAGCTAATTTAGTCATGCGATAGGGAAAAACTTTATTTCAAAAATTATCAAATATCGAAAAAAAAAATTGGTTTTAAGGGATGAAGGGGTCACCGTAGGTGACCCCTTCACCTACGGTAAATAAAATAGTGCTTGAAGCTTTCCTAGATTCGATTACCTATTGTACATTTTAAAAATCGACTTTATCCGGCGGCCAGATGTATTTTTCTATAAATTTTTTTTCCTATGCATTTAACATGGGCAAAAGGCAACTCCGAATGACCCCTATTTGACCATGAAGGGATCATCGGAGGTGATGGAAAATAGTACGATTACCTTCGTTATGTTTGAAAGTATATTTAAAGCAATTTTAATTGACATTATCAGGTCAAATAATCCATTGGTTTAGTAAGCTAGTAAGATGTAGGTTTGAGTTTGAGTATTATAATTTATAATACTGTAGCTGTAGACTATAGATTATGTAGTATGTAGTATTAGTAAGTAGTATCTGTACAGTACAGTACTGGGTAGTATAATAGTAGTATAATAATAGTATAATAGTAGTAATACTAGATTGTAGAAAAATCGATTTGCCCCATGTTTCGGTACTACATATCGCTATCCTTTATTTTGTAGTAGAGAGTACAAGCTTACAAGCAGTAGGTTTAAGTAGGCCGAAAAATCGAGTCTCTACAAGTTGAGATCTAGAAATCCTCGATAGTATAGTGGTAAGTATCCCCGCCTGTCACGCGGGAGACCAGGGTTCAATTCCCTGTCGGGGAGATCTCTTTTTGCCAATTTTTTTGCAATTTTTTTGAGCATTTTGGCTATTTTTTACAATTTTTTACAATTTTTTGAGCATTTTTTGATATTTTTTGCAATTATTTTGACATTTTTTCCATTTTTTGCTCACATATTTTGCTATTTTCAGTACTTGCAAAATCGAGATTTTACAAAATTTTATTTTTTTAATGATGAAGATATGACTGAAGCTACTGATATATTTATTTCCATTCTTATTTCTTATAGGTAATAATTATGCCTATTAAGATTGAGGAATTTTTTTGAATTTTTTCGTTTCTTTTGATAATTATTCCAATAAAATTGAATATTTAAGCTTGGTACATTAAATTATTTATTGTAGGTACAGTTGGCAGATTTATACAAGCCAGTAGTTTTAAAAGCTACCATAATTCAATAAAACATTACATTATTATATAGGTATGTTATTCAAATGCATAATCTACTGTAGTTACTTGATTTGATATGCAAAGCAAATGTAATTCACATAAGTAGGTAGTAGGTACACCTAAATAAATTTTTAATTCACATGCCTACTTGTATAGTATCTTGTATTTGTATACTGCATGTACATTTTATGAATTATGTACCTACTACATACAAATTACAAACTTAAATACCTAAGCTCTGGTACTACGACTTTAGCCCAACATGTAGGTAAAGTGTAATAATAGTGTGATGAGAAAAATCTTGACAAAGTTTTAAAATAAAGAGAGGTAAATAGGTGCCTTTTATAGAATATTTTGGCTCTTGATTTTTGAAGTTTTTTAAATAATGGAAATAATATGTAGATTTTAGTTGCAAGTGCTTGAGTCTAGGTACTTTTATTTTTTATATTAGTAGTTAGTACTACTAGGTACAATCTACAGAATTCTACATAATATACCTATAATACTCCGTATTCAAGTAAGTGCTTAGAGATTTCCAGAGATTTTAGATTTTAGAATTTTGGATTTGAGCCGAAATTTGAAACCAAGATGTCAAATGCATACCTTTAATGCTTTACATCAAGGTTTGTTTTATTCTTTGGATACACGTATAATATAATGCTACCTAAAATAAAGTTTCGTAAAAGTCATTTCTTCAATAGAAATTTCGAAGCTTCTTAAACTTGGAAGTTGATGGTGTTGGATAAGGCATTAACCTTTAGTATTAGTATTTTAGTTGGACTTTGTAAGAAGAAAATGTAGAGGTACACGATTTTGTACTTGTACTGATAGTAGGTACTTGATATTAGGTATACTTAATTTACCTACTAATGCTCTTCTATTCTAAGTGATTCTAAGCAAAAGTTCAAAGGATTTACTTTTAGGATTGAACTTTTAAGATTTTTTTTTGCAAATGGACTCTGCTGATATCGTATAATGTAATATGTATTATTACAGTATCAGTAGTATTTAGGCATCTATTTTATAACATACCTTTTAAACTAATATTATGGAGGTACTACATTGTGCCTATACCAGGCACAAGTAGTCAGCCTCAGTAGTCTTATCGTGAAAAAATTAATTTTTCAAAATACGATCATTTGGTGTAGAATGGCACGCTAGAAGAATCTGTGATTCTATAAAATATATCGCATTTCGTTCTGTATATGATAATTTGGCTTTGAAATTTAATTTTTTTCATTTATAATTTTTAATATGAGTAGGATTCATTTCAGCTTACATGTTTTATTAAAGTAGAACAAAAACCAAATAAGTCGATATCAAAATGTTTATGTAAATATATTTATCTTATCAAAGACCTCGATTTGAAGTTGGGTATTTGCATCTAACATTAGTTTATTTAAAACATGTATATGATATCCACCTTCCAAGCAAGTTCTCGTATAGGTATAGGTAAATCGTATAGGTAGATCTCTACCTGTACCAATTTGAATTTTTGATTGATTTATAGCTCAAACATTTAAGTGAAAAATGACAAATCTTAATGAACCTTAAATTGCAATTGCAACACATTTTATTTAATATCTCTGAATTTCTCTGTTATTGTAGAGCTAGATCTAGAGCTAGTTCTAGAGCTAGATAGTAAATAGTAGGATGTAGTGTAAATAATTCATAATAACTTGGGCAGATATAAGATAAGAGATTTATTATGGGTAAAATAACTTATAAATAAACTCATACTAAAGATACAACTTACAACTACTATTAGTAGAAAGAACCTAGATACAAAAAAGAAAAATATGTGCCTGATCGCATAAACAAGATTGAGAAACCTTCGATTTGATTTACTCGGTTTTTGGCCAATTCTCTAGAGATTCTCAATATTGTTGTTAGCTAGATACTATATCAGTACTACTATAACTATTATTATTGCCATTATTAGTTTTTTTTCTTATAAATACATTATATGAAATCATAAAAATGATGAAATCTTTATAATAGGATAATAGTTTGATAAATGTTCCGTTTTTTTCAGATATCTCATTGCCAATACCAATATCAATATCAATATACTTGTAACATACATGCCGAGGCTATGATTCATATCCTCCCAATTTGGAAAGACCGGATTTGAGGGCAGTCAAAATAATTGCAATTATTTTGCAATTTTTTTGCAATTTTTATGAAAGTACGGATTTTAAATTAATTTTTAATCTAGATGCATAATTAAACCTCCAGTTTAACTCGAAACGTTAATTCAGTCCGGAAAAATCAAATTTTGACCAATTTTATAAAAATTTAGTTTTAGGGTAACTTTTTGCGTAGATTCCGAATTTGACCTAAAATTTGATTAAAAATGACATTTAGTACTCTCAAAAACGACTCCGGCTCCGGCTCCAGGAGCCGAACGAAACTGGTCGGAGCCGGAGCCGAAATGGTCGGAGCCGGAGCCGAAAGAGCTGAAAGAGGCGGAGCCGAAACTGGTTGGAATACGAGAATTCCGATTTTGACCACCTACGTGACCTCGGATGACCTCATGACTAGTAGTACTGTACTAATAGTACATAATAGGTTTAACACAAAAAAAGTTTGGGGCAACTTGAGATTTTGACTTAGGGTCAGAGGTAACGTCAAAATACGAAAAATAATTAGTTTTTTGCATTTATCTCGAGAACGGTGCGTCTCAGCTCAAA
>JAQIXA010001061.1:0-29578 GCA_034699045.1 Nanhermannia cf. coronata Gr-Ori-00579
AGCTAACTGCGACAAAAAATATAATGCAAATAGCTACAGCGGAGAGCAAGTATGCAAACCATCAGTACTTACTCTCTCCCCGTAGCTAACTGCGAATCACGCAAATAGCTACAGTGATAAAATGTACACTTTTAAATAATCCACTTTCTAACTATAACAGACATTTAAATAATAAAACAAATGTACTTATTCAGGTCGTACGAGATAACAATCAATTAATTGACCCTTTCTATACTTACAGATCCACTATTATAAACTACATATTTTATATCCTATTTACTTACAGATATCTACTCTATTTAATTTAATTACAATTACCTAATTAAAAATACAAGTGACAATTGACTCGGCAACAGTGCTCGCTTCGCTCGATGAATTTTGTATTAAAACATGTTAGATTGTACGAACATTACATATTATCTATCTTAAAATTAAATAGGTACATGGAATGTTTATAAAAATATTGTAAAGATTTGATATATTTATCGACTATTTATATAATAATATCTTTGTATTAACACTCAATTTATGAAATTTTTCCATATAAAAAATATCAATAATTAGGACAAAGTATTTAAATATCAGAATTTAGTTAATAATTGCAATAAATTCTCCACAGGCAGCTAAACCTCGTCCCTGAATATCATCCCAAATCTGAATGGTCATGGTGCCCGCTTTCTAAAATTTCCAAAACTCAAAAATATTAAACATATTTTTTGTTTTTATAAAAATATCAAAAATATTATAAAAACGTTTTTTTTTCAAAATTTTTAAATTTTTTCTTAATTTTCTTACATTTTCAAATTGGTTAAGGTCGATAGGTGCTGTGGCCCTATAGGCATTTCCGCCAATGACCTCACCTGGTAAATCTGAGTTCATTATGAATTCTTCTGTGTCAAGTGTTTGAAATTTAACTACATAGCGGAGAGCATTCGAAGTGTGTGCTAGAATTATATAAAATCAATTTTTTAAACATAAATTAAAGCAATTTGAAAATAGTAAATAAATTTTTTTTAAAAAGGATATTTTCAGATTATAATGGGCTTTCTGGTTTAGTATATTTGGTCATAGATATTTGGTTTAACATGTCAAAGATCTGAAAGCTGCGATTCTTTGCAGTCTTTTTTCTAATGAATTAAGTGTATATTTGATCTTACGAGTATATCGTGAGTATATAATCATTTTTGCCTAAAATATAGATTGAAATGTTTCAGATCAGACTACATATCAAATGTTTTAGGGCAAAAGAGAAAAACCGAATTTTCAAAAAAATTCTTAATTATCTCTAATCTAGCCTAATTTCTAAGCAGTTTAATTTGATCATTACTTGCACGGAATTCAATGGCAGTATCATAAGCTAGTGTGTGGTCGAAAAAGCATGTGTTATATGTACAGTTATCAACCTATAGTTATAAAAAATTTAAAAAAATTTAAATTGAAATAATATGGTAATATTATGTAACTACATACATTGTTTTACATAACATGATAAAATTTTCAAATGAGTATAAGAGTATAATAAATATGAAATATTTAAGAAATTATTTATCAAAATTATTTATTAAAATCAAAATTTTATTGCATTTTAGCCTATGAAAATATTTTTAATAAATAAAAAAATTTTCGCTTTGATTTGAAACCTTTGAAACTAACATCATTTTTAGCTTAAAAATAGAAATTACCTCGACAGTTAATGTTTCTCCGTGACCTCCTAAAATAATACAAGATTTATATTAACTTTTTGTAATGCAATTTTATGTATATAAGTATCTACTTATGTATATTTTAATTTATACTACCGCATGGTTGAAATGGAATTTGTAATGGAATTGAACCTGGAGACAAGTTCTTTTCTATACTTGGACTGCTGTTGAGATACCCAATACTGACCGAAAAAACTGACCCAATTAAGGCAAGAAATACAAAATTATGTAAAAATTTCATTTTAAGAAAATTGTAGAATTCAAAAAGATGATTTAATCACAAAGAATTATTTTAGCTTGAAATTAATTTTAAATTGAATTCGACCAGCCTTTTTATAGAAAATCATAAAATAACATTATATCAAGTGTTGTTTATTATATAATATGTATTTTTTTAGAAATTTCTCTCTAAAATGGAATTGCATTATCAGATTAACATGTCATTCAAATATTAAATCAAGTTGCTAAATTTATAAAAATCAATAATATCCATATTCGCGTAAGCCGTTTTCTAATAATTTTTGATAATTTTACAGATTATTCGAAAACTAGATTATGGATTTCAATGTCGATCACGTTTTTTAGTAGCACTCAAGATAAAAATTTATAAATTTAGAATTATTACATAATTAGTAAACATCCTATACTGTATATTTTACATATTCCTATTAGATTCATTTTATATCGTAATCGTAGTACAGTATACTTTTAATTTTGATAAAAATTTAGGTACAATGTAATAAAAATTAAAAAAGATAAGAATTAATTTTTGATTATCTTTTTCACTTATATTTACATTGTACCTAAATTTTTATCAAAATTAAATGTATACGAGACTATGTAACATGTCTCTACGGATTTGATTAAAAAAGTTTCAAGTCTCTACGTGGAGTACTTAAAGAGATGTTTAACTTTTCCGTCGACCCAAAAAAGGCCATTTGATAACATGTCGCAGGATTTATATGGGCATGAGCTCTTAATTTAAGGGGCTTCTTCTTTTTTTCTTTTTTTTTTTACTTTTTTCTACATTGTTCCTGAGCATTTATAAAATAACTAGTTTTTTTCCGCAAATAGCTTTAAAAATGTGGACATAATAAAAAAAAGTTTCAAGTCTCTACGTGAAGTCCTACTTAAAGAGATTTCGTCCTCATCGGGTGGAAGTAAAAAGGCCATTTGATAAACATGTGGCAGAATTTAGATTTAGGTGTCTGTAACAAGGGCCTTAATGCACGATAACTACCTTACAAGGTATTTCGAGTTTCACTTTTCCATCGAATGGTCTAAACACTAAAATCGAGATCAAGATACAGTGACAGTGACAGCACACTTAAAAATATGATTTTGCAATATTTGTATAAAATTAAGGTCAAAATATGGTTTTCAAGAACTGAAATAAAGAAAACTTCTATAAGGTAACGTTTTCAATTTCTATCCCGCGCCCGATCGATCAGGAAAATTTTCCTTTTTTTATCTTCAAACTTTTCTTTAATTTTTACAAAATACAAAGTTAGTAAATTTTTTAATTTTTATAAGTTGATCATCAATGGACGAGAAGATTCCTGGACAAGTTTATAATTAACTGACGTATCATTATCTCATCAATCAATGTCAAAGTTTGTTTATAAAGATCGTGATGCTGTCGATGACCGTGACTATGGTCTTGATCATCCAGATGCTCCTCCAAGACCTTTGACCAGAAGTAGAATCAGCCTTCAATCTAATTCTCAGGTTTATTTTAATTAAAATCATTTATAAAATCAATTTCTTCAGTCGAAATTCTCTATAAAGTAGGTTAGTTAAAAGTTAAAATAAGTTAGTTAATTAAGCTATTTAAATTTTGCTTAATAACCGCAAAATTTACATACTAGGGCGGTGCAATACTTAATAGTTTTTAACGACGAGATCAATTTGACAATCAAATGACTCAATGTTAAATGTCTTTTCTTACCCCGAGTGGACCGCTTATACTTTTATAACAAGTAAGTCCCCAGTCCGACTGCCGACTGTTTCATTTTCACTCCACTCCATCTCTGAAAAGCTAGATTTTGGCCTGAACTAATCTTTATTTGTGGTATTTTTGTTTTTTAGGTTGGTCAAAATCCGAAACCGAAACCGAATCCACCGAAATGCACGGCTATTTGTTGTTCTTCGTCATCATCGTCAAGTCAAGAGGGGCAACCTGATGTCAATAATAATAATAACCAGAATGCAGTAGCTGGGACATCACTGGATCCCAATCCAAATTCTACTGCTCCAAGATATCTTCAAGCCAGACGCAGGATACCCAGAAAGGTAGTTAATAATTTAATTATATGATTAATGATTAATGATTTTCCATAATTAATTTGATTTGATTTCATTCTGACTATTTTAACTAGGATCCACACACTAACACTAACAACACCTATTCAAATGTTGAACATCAAATTACCCAGTATTTGAAGAATTTATTCACGGAAAAAATCAAATGTCATCTTTCTGGAACTTGGCGAGAAGTGATTAATGCATCAAAGTATAAATCATCCACCTGCTTTACAAGTACTATGAAGATGTTAGAGGAAGCTGCGATCTTAATTGTAAGCATAATTTTATATGGATGAGCACTTATCCTGATTCTTTGTAACATAAAAGGTTACCTTGTACTCTATTTAACTTGTAAAATGCACGAATATTTATAAGGAAATGAGTAATTAATATTAAATGAATAATTTTTGATTAAAATAGAGCCAAATTGATCTATTGACACCTGATGAGAATAATAACCTTGTGAAGTTCAACGAGACAGTCTTACGTTCGTCCATTAGAATTAATTTCAATCATCTTGAACAAGAAGACAATTATTTGTTTGACACTTTTGGATGGGATATTTATCAAGTTGAGCTTAAAAAGGAGCAGAAATTCTATAAAAATTTTAAACCTTATGTCGTAAGTAACATCCCAGTCTAATTACCAAAGTGTCTAGTCAGCCTGCTGAATTTACGAATTATGAATCATTATTGTCATTTTAAATATCTTAAATTTAGTTTTTTATGGATCAACCAAGACGAAATTTTGTGCAATGGTTTGTTAATAAAATAATCATCGATTTTTTATATTTGAATTAATTACTTTCATTTTTTATATATCTAGGTTGGTAGGACTAGCTGAGAAAACAAGGAATCCTAAAAAGAAGATGACCATCCATCACGAAACTTTTCACGTAAGATCTATCATAGTTGATCACAAATTTTTCTATAATATTAAAAACATACCTAGTTTACAACAATAGAGATCTATATCTATCTATCTGTATATTTACCTCAGCTCTACTTCTATTGAATATCTAAACCATCGAATCTTTTTGATTTTTAATAGCTTGCCATATTCATAATTGACTCATTTCTTCAAAAGTCCAAAGAAAATGACCTAGATATCTTTTGGCCAATACAATTAATTGCTGCAGCTTCGTTTTATATTGCTACCAAAAAGGTTTACTAATTTTTATAAATATTACTTATAATCTTGCTTACTTATAATCTTTCTAATCTTACTTATCTTACTTTTACAAATAATATTTTAGCTCCATGGACAAAAAGGTGCGGAACGGTCTTTCCATGCAATCAAATGGCCTTTGCTTTTTTGGGATTTCTGTTTCCAGATAGCTCTTCATAATGAAGAGATATATCTGGAAACAAAAAAGCCTATTTGATTCAGTTTCACCTTTTGTCCATGGGATCTTAATGAATTAATTATTAAACTAATACAATATCTACCTATCTTTATCTATTTAGGAAGAAGTTTTTCCGCCAAGTTTAGAAACGATCAAGTATACCTTTAATCTGGAATCTAATGTCACTTTACAAAAACATGACATTATCAGTATGGAACTAATGATTCACAATCGCTTAAGGTAAATTTTGTACATTACCTTTAATTATAATTATAATTATGAATGATAAATTGAAATGACTATTGAATTGAATGATAAAATCTAATATTTTTCAAAATTTCATTTAGTTTCGATATAAATGCTCCAACATCAGTGTTCTTTCTCGAGCTCTTTGCTTGTCGTTTAAGTTTCTCAAATAGAGGCTGCAAAAAGTAAGTTTTTTCAAAATTTTCTATTATTTTATTTAGAAGTCACCAATACAAGATGATTTTTCCATAATTTTAGCTTGGTTCTAAGGTGTGGACGAGAAATTCTTAAAAGAGCCCTGTTTGAAGAGAAATTAATTGCAGATTTACCAAGTCATAAAGCTCGAATTGCCCTAAAATTGTCGGTGGAAGCTGTAATGTCTCAAATTGCCAATATAAGGTTTGTCTCATCAATTATTCAAACATATCATGCACTTGGGTGTTGGGTATTTTAAGACATGAGATGATATATTTTAGATTGGATTGCCCGATGAAACCAAATGAAAATTTATCGATATACTTAGCAAACAATTACAATAATCGAACAAATTCAAAATTGATGTACAACATTTGCTTCAACATTTTTAAACGATATTTTCTCAAAGAAATTCAAGAAGGTGATAATATTTTACCATAAACTATAATTATACTAGTCATAAGCAGTTTAGAAATTTTAATTAGGTGCATAACCTTCCCTTAAAGTTTCAAGTGATATTTTTAAAGTGATACCTCTATAAGTATAAATTTTAAGGATTTCTATTTTTTCTACCAAAAGAGTTTTTCATTGTTATTTTCTAACTTCATCATTTTAAAGATATTCATCCTTTTAAAAAGTACACCTACCTATATTTTATAAAAAGAATTTGTCTCAACTTTTTGCCTTTAAAAACCTTGTCCCTAATAAAATACTTTTAGCTAACAAATAATAGTACCTATAAAACGTATCATAATATACTCTCTACGTGTACAAAAGTTTTATAATATTTAACTTATTTGAGGTTAGTTAAATTCTGAATTTTAATGAATTAGTTAAGTACCTAAGTAGCTAATATAAATCCATATCCTTTTAATTTTAGATGAGCAAAAAAGCTTTTTTAAAAGCTTGATATTTAAATCAGTCTGATCATGAGTCTGAAACTATGTATAGAGTATCTCCTAAATTGCAAAAGCTATTCGACCAAAAATTTCAAATAATAAAAAGTAATATAGATACATTTGCGTTCATAAGCCATATTTAAACAGTTAAGTTAGTGTAAGAATAGAAATTCGTATAAATAAATTTCATAGGGGCAATTACACGATCATTAATAATTTGTAAATTGGGTAAAGGGATGGATAAAAAACTCATTTTGACTAGTATCTTAATACTAATCTAGCATTGAATTTTTCTATTAAATTATTGATCAACTGACACAGAAACCTAAGTATAGAATAGATAGGGCATTAGGCTAAGAAAAATAGATACTTTTTTTTATATATAAATGTCTACAAATATACGGGTATAGGTAAGTATTTTATAAATATATCATCGAATCGAAGGTTCATGTGCGTGCCATCGTCCTTCATATTCCATTTTTTGCAAACTTTGTCAAAGTAAATAGGGAATTGTCGATCAAACTTTCCTCTATACCTATACACATTCGTAGTCTACTAGTTACGAGGTATTTTGATAGAATTAGAATAATCACCCATAACCGTGCCGAAAGTACGAATATACTAACATCTAATAATATGATTATAATCTGTATTTCCATATCCTTGCTTTAGAATTTTGAAAATTCTTGAAATTTTGGTCTGATTTGAAGCTTCCAAAAATGCAATAGCCAATATTTTTAAAAAATGTAAAAAATAGTCTAGAAATATCTAGTGAGATTCAACTGGGTAGTATAGCTCGTTCAAACTAATTTTCAACAAGTTCTGGATTTTGCGAACTACCTCTCTATCTACCCTAGAATACCAGCAAGAATTCCAGCAAAATATGCAAAAATATGTAGGTATTCAGTTGTCAGTACCTTTCGTACCAGGTGTACTTATAAATAATAGAAACTTTATTTGCTTTCTCATACCTTAAGTCAGTATAGGTACTAGATACTAGATAGGAACCCAATCAAATGGATATTTAATAGTTCTTACATATATACAAATAAAGGCTAAACACCTGCAATTAAAATCGGTCAGTCTGGTTCTTATACTCAAGCACAAAACTTTTACATTAAAAAGTAAAAAGTACAAAAAAGTATGATGAGACCTCCAGGATTTATTGAATGCTGTTTCTGTGGGCGTGAATTCGGGTCAAAATCTATAGGTATATGTATTTGAAACTCATTTAAACTTTAATTATTCACTAAAATATCGAGTTTTTTTTTTAAATTTCAGTCATACATGAACCTCAGTGTCAGAAAAAGCTGAGACAATCAGAGGAACAACAACAACAACAACAAGAATCCTCATCAGGTAAAAGGCGAAAGAAAAAGAGAAATCATCCAAATCCAAACCAACAACAACAATTCCAAAAAAGACTTGGAGGTGGTGCAGACAATGTTCCAGTTCCTATAGAAAATCGAGATCAAAATCAGCAAAAAAGTCAAGAACAAGAAAGAATAATTCTGCCAAAAATATTACGGCAATCAGATAAATCAGATAAAATGTTAGATATTACAGATAAATTTCCCTACTATACGACTTTACATTAATTGTCTAAAAAGTCTAAATAGTGTCTAAATTTTTTAGTATTTATCAACTAATTCAGTACTTGTGTATCAATTTAGGACACAACGATTGAGACCAACTACTGCTACACTTTCCAAACCCAAAATCCTCAATATCCAGTATATAAAGTATGACATGTCTTTGAAAAAAATCGAGTCAATGGAGCCTTCAAATTCGAGATCCAAGAGAGATAGTAACTCACCACCTTTAGAGGATTTAATTTTGCCATCTTTAGCTGATTTATCAGTTGAAACTCCAGCAGATCATAAAAGTAATGGAACTTCACATGGAAAGAAGAATTTTGATGGCAAAGTTTATAAAAAATCATGCTTTTTATTCATAGCCATGTGCTCAAGTTGATTTGGGTTTAATGTATTTTTTTGTTTTTTTTTAGTTACCACAAGCAAATGGAAATTCTCCAGCATCTCCAGCAATAAGTCCAAGTCAAAATAATCCAATAAATTGTCATTTGGGCGAAATATTAAGAAATACGCCAACAAATTCTACGGGTTTTAATATAGGTCATACATCTGTCTCTGAACCATTTCAATTTCCAAATCCAAACTCAAATCCAGGTCAAAATTCTTCAAATCCAGCAGGTAATTACAAATCTTCTGAAGGAAATGTGTTTTCAATGTCATTATCACCTTTTTTGTATAATATACCTGTTAATTTGATGCCAATTGAATGTCTCATGTATCCTTTTGCTTTTTTACCTCGTCCCACAGCACCCTGTCAAAATCTCAATGTTGTTGAAAATGTTGATCATGATGTATCCATAATATCTCTGTTTAAAAAGTCCTCAAATCCATATCCTAAACCATGTAAAGTTCCAGTAGATGAAACAAATCCAAATCCTGGTCCTTGTCTATCTGATACTGATTCAAATTCTTCTAAATATATTCAAATCAAAACCAAACGACGGATTTCTAGTAAAACGAGAACTTCCAGCAAGTTGGTTCAATTGGGACAAAACGACCACGACCAGTACCTCGAATCAAGATCAAGATCTAGAACATGTGTCAACATTTCTGAATCAACTTTATCCTCAACATCATCAACATCAACAATCGATGAATCTTCATGTATAACTATAAGTGATGGTAGATCGAAATCTAACTCACGTGATGCAAACATTGATAGCTTTACTTCAACGGATACCAGCACCAGATCATCAAATTCATCAATTTCACAACAAAAAGTTCTAGTTCGTACACAAAGTCTACCAGCAAATATTCATAAATACAAAGATTTTGAAGATATTGAAGATTTCAAAAATTGTAGAAATTTTGGGGTTGATACGAGTAAAAGTGCACAAAAAGAGTTTACTCTTGTCAACTTTTTTGTTGAAAATCAAGGAAATGTTGATGATCAAGATCAACAAATGCAAAGAGGTTACTCATGGAAAAGTGGCATAAATGATGAGATTAAATTTATCACAAGTACAGATACAATGAATAATGCAAATCCTGATCCAGAATCTTCATCAACTGAATCATATGATGATAATTTAGATGGTGAAAGTGAGAAAGAAAGTCCAGAACAAGGCCAAGATAATGAAATTTTAGAAAGTAAGTGAAAGTATTCATAACCTATAATTGGCATAAGGGGTAATTTGCAGGTTTTTGTGCGAGCGAAGCGAGCACTTACTATTCAACTTTGCTTGCACTTTGTCCGTCTGTTTGTCTGTCTGTCCAGAGGATAACCCGAGAACTACTGGACCAATCTTAACCAAACTTGGCATGAAGGACCCCCATAGGGTCTCGGTGTCATTTCGACAAAAAACCCAGGTGGCCCCACCACCCCTTGCGGTGCTGCGGACCCTTTAAGGGTCCCGGGGACCGTTCAGACCCCCGGAACCGCAAAAATTTTATTTGATAAAAATAACATTTCAAAGCTTTGCTCGCACATTAATCAAATTAATCAAATTAATTAAAATTAATAATCAACTTCTATTGAGTTGATTAATTAAAGCCTAGTTATTTTTTATGTAAAAAAATCCAAATTCATGTATCTTGAAAGGTCCAAAAATTCACTTTCAAAGTCTGGTAAACCTACAAGTGAACCCTTTTTTTTAAATGATGCCATTTCATTCTGTAATTGTAATTTTTTGTTCTTTTTAGGAAAAGATGTTCAAATCGAAGATAGTTTAGTATTGACAGAAAGCCAATGTTTTTTAGTTTCAACAGAACCATTTGCACATGCTGACCCTGAACTTACTCCAGTTAACTCGATTACAACATTTACACATGAAACATCACCCATTTATTCTTATGTTTATGACCCAGTTCCATTTTGTTCAAGTAATGCCGATGATGCAACTCAATTTGTATACGATGTTGATGAGACTGAAATGCTTTGGAATGATTACAATACTCGCAATATACAAAAAATAGAAAAAATAGATGAAATCAACTCAAAGTAAGCTATTTACATGATAAATGTACCTATCTGTAACTATTCGATATTTTTCTGTAAAATCGATAAATTCATCGATCATTTTATATTTTATACAGGTATAGTAAGGGCAATTTGCATCGTCAAAAAGACATCAATAAAAATAGGAATATCGATGAAAGTTCGTCCGATGATAATAATGAAGATAGTTCTGCAGAATTCTCGCCATTTCTTATCAGAAGAATGTCATCAAGAACAATTTGTGAGAAGAGATATTTACAAACTCAAGTATCATTTCGAAGAAAGGCCAAAGTCAATAGTATCAGTACTAGTAATAATCAAAAGCCATTTTTAAATGAGACCCTTGACCATGACCATGACAATGTTCCATATGATCCAATTTCAAATGCACTTCGGCAAAGAGCTCAACGTCCATTGAGTGTATCCGAGTATAAAAAATGGCTTTTTCAAGAACTCATGTCGATTGATCCCAATTTAAAACTTGATGAAATTCAGAAGATTGATGAAGAAATTCAAATGGGTCAAATCGCTTCACATCCAGTTCAAAATAAAGTTCAAGATTCAGTCCAAATTTGGGAAGGTCAAGTTCAAAATGAAGTTACACCAGAACTAGGACCAATACCAGAACCAGCATCAGCACCAGGTGAGGGAGCAATCAGTCAGAATGTTCAAAATAGTACTACAAGTGATGGCAGGACTACTAGTTTTCGAAATCCTTCTGAAGCAGTTGGTAATATTGTCAATTCCCTAGCAATACTTGACCGGCTGAGAGAAGAAAGAAAGGCTAAAATGCTCAAGAAACTGAAAGAAGCTTCAATGTCCAGAAATTCGATAAATCTGACCAACCTTTGGGAAATTGACCGAGATGTCCTGAAACTTCGTAAAATGTGTAATAGTCAGAATGATTTGCTAATTAGACCTTTTTCATATCCTGGTGAGACCAAGGAAAGGGATTCTACTCGAAAAAAAGGGCTCAAATTCAAATTAACTGATGTCCTTACAGCTGCTGAACTTATAAAAGCCTCTAATTCCATCTCGAGTAAGAAAAAAATTCATCAAAATCATCTTGAAAAGGTCAAAAGTCCTCAAATTCCTCAAGAAAAGTTCAAAAATCCTAATAAGAAAAGGATCGCTAGTAAAGGTCAAGTATCATCTAATAGAATCCCGTATGAAATCTATACCTCTTCAAGAGAAACTCAAACTTCACCAAAGATCACGAAAAAATATGGTTTGCAAAAACCAAAACCATCGGGAAAAACCATGAGGGTTGCTTTCAAACTTGATGTTAATGAGAAGCCAAAATTGAGTAAAAGACCTTTTACAGCACCTCCAGCTACAAATAGGAAATTGCATACACCTACACCTGGAAAACCATCGTCAGGGGCAGAACGAACACTTACTGCAAAAACAGCAACAACAAAAATAGAGACAAAAGCTAAATTTGAAGTCAGATCGACTGGAGCTGGAGCTGGAAATGATCACAAGGTGAAACAACAAGTTAGCAACAACAACAACAATGGCAAAAAAATCTTGCAACAAAATCACAACAATCGAAATTCTTACTATGGGATAATTTCAACATGTAGTACAAGAAACCATGTAAAACCAGCAGTCAATTTCAAGGACCAGGAAAGGCCAAAGTTAACAAGATATGACTATGGTAAAAAAGGATTTATGATTGAAATGAGGAAACCACGTGAGAATGAACGTAAGAATGATGACAAAGTAAGTTTACACCTTGTGACCAAAGATAATTTATACCAGTCTAACCATTTATTTCCTGGTATATCAAAGGTCAAAGTTCCAGCACCAGTTGAGGATGATATGTCTACAAAATCAGTTGATGTCAACATAGTTGTCCAAAGGTTCGGCTCAAAATTAAAAACCAAAACCAAAATGCATATAAAATTAACTAAACATGTGACTAATCAAATAGATCTTCAGAAGAAGAAAGGGACATTGACCAGAAAAAGTTGAGGAACAAAGATCATCAAAATCAAGACTATGTGTCCAAAGTAGTTCAAACATTTTACTCGAATAAGAATTTCGATCTTGCAGATGATAGAAGTAGAACTAATTGTTCATTTCAACTGACTACCACGAGGTCAAAGCCAAAATTACCATTAGCTAATGAGTCTAACAACAATGAGAACAAATCGATGGATACACCTGGACCTGAACAAGAACCATCTCCAAGAAAATTTCTAAGTTGTAACTACTGTGGGAAATATTTCAGTGCTAAAGAATACCATGGACATGAGTCAAACTGTAAAAATGTAAGACATTTTGAAGAGCCACCTGATCCAAGTGTCAAGTGTCACCGGGTCAATCGTTACTTTTCATTTATACCACTTAAATAATCTTGACTATGACTATGACCATAATTTCACCATTTTTTTAGATTTCAATTGTCAAAGTTCCTGTGCTATGCCCTGAGTGTAAAAATGCATTTCAAGCTAATTACTCGTATGTCCATGAAATTGTTAGGTACTGCAAAAATTGTAAGGTCAAGGTCAAATACCAGCAACAACACAAGAAGATTTTGAACAATTTACTGCTAACTACAGGTGCTAGGTCCAGATCAAAATCATCGAAGAAACAACAGGTGCCTTTACAACTGAGAAAAGTGATCAAATTGAGTCAAGAATTGGACAATGACTATCAAAATAATAATCGACATAAACATAATGGTTTTTATAACGTTGATGAGCTTTCTAAAGTATTATTAGAGCCAGTTAAAAAAGTTAATAATTGTACAATTAACAAGGATAATAAGTCTTGTAGGTCAAAAAAACCAGCAGGTTTGAGAAATTATACTAGATGAATATTATGAAATGAATAGCTAGCTAAAGTAGTCAGTCATTCTATAGTCATTGACATGACACATTGTCTCATATTATTACCTATGAAAGATATATCTAAATCTAAATAAATAATTAATACCTAGTAATTAAAAAAAATCAAAAAATTTCATGCTTATTTTATTATTCCATTCCATTCCATTCCATTTCCATTTTGGCTTTTTTGGTTTTGGTTGCCAAATAAGGATGATCTCGTATCACCCTTATTTTTTATATCTCTTTCTATTAAAGTGGCGGAAATTGTTCAAAAAGTTGACATTTTTTGTTGGGATAAAAAAAATTAAAACGACAAAATCCAATCCGACCCAAGTCAAGTGAATGAAAGTTGACCTTGACCGAACCGATTGACCACGACCACTGTTCATAATTAGCAATCATCAGGCACAGCTTGTTGTTGGCGTTAGCGTTGTTGTTTCAATCTAAATGTATTTAAAGGTAAGTGCATTTTCTATATATTTTCTAATGGTAATGCAATGGGTTAAAATAAAATATTTAATTTTTTTGTTTGATCAATAAAATTTAAAATAAGAAATAATTTAATAATAGTAGGTACAGATGCAGAGCAGATGATTTTGTTCGCTGATTCTGATGTCAAGTTGACCCCAAATTGTCCATTTGATCAATAAGGTCACAGTCACAGTTCAAAGGTATTTAATTTAATCCTCTGCTCACATTGTTGTTATGATAATTTAATCTTGTTGTTTGAAAGTAAAGTAATCTTTCATAAGTTAACTTTTTGTTTGTGTTTTTAGATCTCTGATTTTGTGGTGAAGATACTGCTGAAATTGATCCAAAATGATTCGAGCACCAGATGCGGACATTGAGTCAGAAGAAGAAGGAGAAATATCGGGTGAGGATGAGCCTATCACTGCATTACAAGCTGCAAAATTCGCCATGAAAATGGGTGGAGGACCAAAGGGTAGCTTGGAGGAGCTTGTCAAGAAGCCAGATGACCGGAAGTCAAGTGGTGAACTGTTGAGTATAATGCAAAAAGAGATGAAAGAATCCACATTCCCACCACTGGACAAGGGTAAAGATGATGAAGAACTAGCGTCCAAAGTTTTGTATTCAAAAGGTATGATCTATTTTATTTAATTCAGCTCTGAAAAATCCGATTTTTATATGTATTTTACATTGGAATTTTATATTTACATGAGAAAGATAGTCCAAAATCTAGTTTTTCAAACCTGAATTAAATGTGTAGTCGTAGTTTACTAATATTAAATGACCAAAATCTACAAGTACTATTAAGTTCCTTTGTCTTTTAAAATAAATTGATTGACTATTTTTATTTATTTAGGTGATTGGAAAAGTGACCATAAGCCTCATGAAATGTCTCAATTTCAAGTTAGACCTGACATGAGTCTGAAGTTTAAACCGGCTGATGTTCGGAGTGTTATTGAAAAAACGATCAAAGACTTCTTAAATGGTAAATCTTATTCAAAAGTTGATGCTCGAAATTGGATCCACGAAATCACACAAAGGATATTTGAAAATATAAAAATATTGAAGTATGAAAGATATCGAATAGTTGTGTATGTTGTAATTGGTGAACTTAATGGTCAAGGTGTGGATAGTGCATCTAGGTATTAAAAACCTTCTAAATTATAACTTTATTTATGAATATTTCTGAGGATATTTTTAATGTTAGCTTTATTTTTTAGATCATTATGGGATACTGAGACTGATTCATCAGCAACTTCTACTTACTTCAGTGATACCATGTTTTGCTTCGGGACTGTTTATGGGATATATGTATATTAACAACTAGAAACATCAACAAAATGTTGTGGAATACATCTCAAGCTCAAGATTCATATGAATTTGTATATATATAGTGTAAAAAATAGTCTAGGTCTCTAAGGTAGGGTACTTACTAAAGTATACGTTTGTACTCTCTTTTTATTCTTAAATCTAAAGATTAGAAAAATAGGATATATTTTTTGTACTTTGAATATTCAACTTCAATATAAATCTTATAATATAATTATGAAGTTTTTATTTATAAATTTTAAAACCTAAAAAAACCACAACACAAATCTACTTAAAAACTCACAAATGTAAATTACCTACCTATATAAACATTTTTTTAAATAAATCTCTAGTCGTTGTTAGTAGCAATTTTGTATAATATAATATGTATGTACACTTTTATACACTGAAATACACTTTTATTAATTTTTTTTAATTATAAAAGAATAGTTTAGATTTAGATTAGTGCAGTTAAATAATTTGGTATGTAATAGTAATTAGTAATTACTAGTTAATCCTTATTAAAATTGGTCAAAATACAAATGGCAGCTGCGTGTGACTTCTTTGGTGGTTATCTAGCAGGTGATTTACCAATTTGGTATTTATTAGTATTTATGAATTAATACTTTTTGTTGTGTTTTTTAAACAGGTTTAGTCGGTTATTTCGTCGGGCATCCCTTTGATACCATTAAAGTACAACAACAAATTCAAGGGAAAGGAATTCTAGAGGTTTCGAAAAAGATTTATACTAATCAAGGACCTAAAGGTATGGAAATAATAACTAGTTAATTAATTATTCATTCTGAAAAAATAGATTACCTATGCACATAATCGTATTATATGTATTATGAACCTGCAGGTTTTTTTAGGGGTTTAACATTCCCCCTAGCTATGAATGGAGTGATCAACTCAGCTTTCTTTGGGACTTATGCTGTGTGTTTTGCAAAATTGGAACATTTACGAAAATTATCTGATGATAGTCGAGTAGAATATTCACCCAGAGCTGGAGTCGATACTCATCATGACAAGGGAATGGAAAGTTTTATGGAAAAATTGCAAAATCACTACTCACTGAAACATAGAGCTTTTGATGCCTTTATAGGTTAGTATTCAAATATTTTTTTGTCCAAACAAACTCAAACTTACTATTATTTTAGCTGGAGCAGTTGCTGGTGGTCTAAACATTGTAAAAAAATTTCTATTTCTTCACTTATTTAATTCTAGAATATTATCAAATTTTTAATTATAGATACTTGTTGCACCTGTTGAGATAGTTAAAGTCAAATTACAGAATGAATCTCGACTACCCTTGGAAAAAGTGAGATTTGATGGGTAATAATAAAAATAAAATATCTAAGCTCTATAATTGAAAAATATTTTTCTATAGACCGATGAAATGTATTTCTCATATTATTAAAGTACAGGGACTCAAGGTAAAAATATGATTCAAATTTATTTAACCAATTCTTAACTTTGGCTTTATTATTAATTATTAGGGATTATATCAAGGGGTAACTCCATTAACTATTCGAGAACTCATAGGCTCCGGTCTTTACACCTCGACATATTTTACTTTAAAACATAAAATACACACTGAAAGCAAAGCCCGTAATGCTCTTTCATTGTTTTTTGCTGGTGGTATAGGTAAAACACAAATTAAAATATTTTGATTTATTCATTAGTTAACCTGTTTTATTGTTTATTTAAAGCTGGGGTTATCTCGCTGTGGTTAGTCCTGCCTTTTGATGTTTTAGCAGCTCGAATGCAGGTAAGAAAAGGATATATTTTTGATGTTTTACTCTAGGTGAATATTCAATTTTGCTTTACTCACTCTAGGCTGACAATTCAGAGGTTTCACTTCGAAAGTACAAGTCCACCAGAGAGTGTGCCAGAATTATATTTCAAGAACAGTCTTATCGAGGTTTCATTCGAGGATTTTGGTCATCGTAAGTTGCTTTTTTAAAACTTCTTGACCTATCTTAAATTAAATTTTGAATCTAGTATGTTTCGAGAGTTCTTTATCCATGGAACAATCTTTATTACTTATGAATTTTTCAAGGATACCTGTAGGCGATAAATCTTTAAATTCCGAACAAAATAAGCAATGTTTTATATAATATGTATATCAATCCGATAAATTCAAAATCTGATCTAGTTAATAAAACTATTCATTCAAATCAATATTTATTTTCTTAAAGTTCAACACAAAAAGCTAAATTTTACTTTTATTTTAGTATCTAAAATTGACCTAGCTAGCCTATTTAAAATAAATTAGAAGTATACAATTCGCATTAAAAATGTCTCTAGATAATAATAGTAAGTTTACTAAAAAGTCGAATCTATACTGTCTACTAAATAAGCCTTAAGTCTATACGTATAGCTTGAAAAGCAATCAAAATCAAACCTACCTAAATAAAAAGTTAAATTAAGCATATTGGTTGATTACATTAAAGATTTCTAAGATAATCTAAAGTATTATATAATTTCTTTTGGATTTTGAGACTCATTTTGAAGGCTATTTCTTTGCCAGTTCAAGGGGATCTTTAACTTTTGATTTCTTTACCTGCAAATCAACATTATTCAGTAATCAGAATCGTAATCAGGTCGATCATAATCATTTAAACCAAAACTTTTAACGTTTTCGAAAATTAAATAAGTAATATTTTGCAACAACTTTCACCTCATCGTCAAGTTTTTTCCATTGATCAAGGTTCCTTTGGCATCCTTCGAGTAGAGGTTGAGATTCGGGTATTAATGTCGTTAATATATCGTAGCAAGGGATACATATGCCGCTTATAAAACCGACCTATGGTAATAATTGAAAAATAGTCATTGATTGAGAATTCTTCCAAAATTTCCAAAAAATTGATAGAGTCTAGCAGGTAAAATCGAATATTACTTTGTTCGACAAATGGTTTGTCGATTATAAATTTATCCTTCATTTGTCTGTCTATCTGTAAATAATTTTTTGGTCAAATATTCTCGGCCTTTTGTCATAGATTCAAGTTTACGGACAAATTCGAGGGATGTATTAGCCTTTTATCTCAATTCGAGAATCGTTCGTGTCATAAATAGATTTGTAATTTAATGTCTATCTATTTCACTACTACGAGTACTAATTCTAAGAATAAGCTATCCACGTAAAATGTCTTGTCTTGTCTCTGAATTCTGAATAAAATTTTAGATAGGTGTATTTCTATATAGAAATATACCTGAAGGACATGAATATCTGAATATCTGACGTAAATTGGAAATATTCTAGAATAATAAGCAATAGAGCTGGTTGATACATACTTATATAATATAAAGTATCTGTTCGTGATATACTTCAAAAGTTGTGAAATTTATCGATAAAATGTGTAGGAATTAGATTTTGAAACTTGAAATATATACCTGAGATTCGGCCTGGTTTTCAGACATATTTCGATCCATCATAGGAATAGGATTAAGCCCAGCAGCTTTCTCTAGATCTCCTTGTTGATAGAATTCTTCGAAAATTACTTTTACTGTCTCAACCTGAGATTCCCACGGTTTAGCCCTGTTTTTGATGTCAAAGTACCAATGTATATACAGATAGATATTACAATTTATTGGATACTTACGACGCGCATAAATCAGCCCTGTAAATAATAAATTTAAATTAGATCAGACAACTCGAACAAAACAAACGCAAAAGTACAGATGTCAAAAAATTCAAATTTTTTAAAAAAGCAGGTCCTTTCAAAACTCTTTTTATATCTAGTAAGATCTAGAAAATATAAAAATTGTAGAAATACGATCTTTTCTATCTAAACTACAGCAATATCAGACTTTTATGCCAATCAGGACTACAAAAAAAGTGCGATAAAGATCTCCTTTAAAACATTTATAAACTTTATGAACCCTATGAATCATTTGCCTTTTTTTTGAATCTTTTAAAAATAATTTTATAGAACTTGAACTTGAACTTACGCAGTCATTGAAATAGCTTGGATAAGCAACCTAAATATTCAAAAAATTTTGATAATTTTATAGATTCTAATAAACACAATTACCTATGTTCTGTTAAACCCCAAGCAAAATTATTTTGTCCAAGTAAAGTCTGAACTTTTGCCTTCGTAGGGAAGAAAGTAGAGAGATCGGTGGCCAAAATGCAATGTTTAATATTCCCCAGAACTAATTTATATTCATCTGAATTTAATTTTGCAAAAATATTGTGACCTTCTTGCTGTAATATAGTCACTGTCTGATTGAAATGATGATGTTCAAGTGTTGATGTTGTATAAATTGATGCCAAAGGGGATGCCGTCTCCAGCATAAATTTATTATTCTGAAAAGACAAATTTTGCATAACATTTAGATTTTTAAATAAAAATATCCAAAAATACCAAAAGTATCTATGTCTATAAGGCAAAAAAGGCCTAATAATTCATATAATTTTAGACATTTTTGGTCATTTTTTGACGAAAATTAACTTACTTTCCCCCTATGATCTAGATCTGTAATAAAAAATTTCCAAAATTTTGAAATAGCATTATTTATTAAGCATTATTATTTTAAGAGATATTTCAAGTTCTTACCGTGACACAAAGCTCCAATAAATAGGGCTAAACACTATCAAAAATATAAAACTTAGCTATAAAAACTCAAATAACTGAAATTTTACCTCAAGGGGTCGAAAAACAGTTGATTTTTTAAGGATACAGTACATACTATGAGCCACTGTAAACCCATGTGTCCTAAAAAGTTCAAAATTTTGGATCATTTCAGGACTTGTTAGATTTAATAGCTTACCAATTATGATATGGAACTCGGCGATAATTTTTTCTCACCTATAATACAGTAATTGTAATATATTTTGGCAAAATTGATAAAAAAAAATGTAAAATTATGCATACCGTCAAACAGAATCGATAAATGGAGTCGAGATCAAAACGTGAAAGTCCAAATAAATCAACAAACATAAAAATAGCATACTGGACTTTTTGAAAATCATCAATTGAAGTTGTGATAAAGTAAAAACTAGAGAATTTGGAAATCAAAAAGGGGCATAGAATGAGGATAAAAGGAATTGGTAGAATAAAGCTAAGTATTAGTAATTTTGTGAAATATATATTTTTTGTACTATTATGCTTACTTTTCTAACCCAATTATTTGTTTCGGGACCATACCAGTTTCCTTGATACGGTCTACTTCATCTTCAGTACAAGAATTGTGATAGGAAAGAACTTCAAGGGCAACCTGAAAAATTTTATCGTGTTTTTTAATTCTTCGAAAATTGATCCGTTTTACCTTGTACTTTTGCTCTGATCGGCGGATTTTGTCATAAAGTTTTGCATGGTAAAGTGCAAGTCCACAATAGACTGTCATCGAAAAAAATTATAATTATATAAACTATCAGTAGTAGGTACCTAAAATTTAAGGTAAGGTTTTAAAATGCAAACCTGCAAAGGTCTCAAATGCTTCTTCATCTACAAGGAAAATTAGGAAAATAATTATAATATTTATTATAACTAGACCCTTATTTATAGGGTCTAGGTCTAGTTGAGTTATTTCAACAAAAATTTCAGGTGACCCTGCTCCTTGGGTACTTTGGGCCCTTAAATAGAATAAGCTTTCCAATCTAATTCTTATTCTATATAGATATTTCAGAACTCGAAAGATAGATAAAGCTCAAGATTTTCTGAAAATTTCAAATCTAAATTCGAATAAAAACTTGTCATATTAAAACGCCACTCAAAATAACTCAATTTCATATTTTGAAGCTTTCAAGTTTTTAAAGTTAAAGGTATAGTGGTCACAAAGTTTAGAAAATTTTAAAATAGAAATTTCAAAATAAAAAAAACTCACCATCCTGATTAAAATACCCACTTTTCTTATTGACCATTTGAACAACACCAATGATATTTCCCCTTATAAGAATGGGCATACAGAGGATGGTTTTAGTCGTGTATCCGGTCATTTGGTCAATTTTTCGATTAAATCGTTCATCACCATAGGCATTCTGGATATTAAGAACGACTCCACTTGCTGCCACTTGTCCTGCAATCCCAGTCCCAATGGGAAAACTAAAAAATTGATATATTGAGAAATATGTTCGATTTCTGAAATATTTCACAATATGTAATTTCATTCAATTTTGCAATTCAGAATTTTCTAAATTACCGAATTTCTTTAACAGGTCCATTTGTCGTATTTATGTCACTGTTCCCATTCCCCATGTCGAATAATCTTGCAAATACTAAAATGGCAAGAATACAAAATTCAATAATCGACTTATTGACAATCGATTTTTCAAAAATTATAACAATTTATAGTTTAATTTACCTTCTCTACTTTTCATATCGACTAGAAATAAGGATGCTAAAATTCAGAAAATAAGTGATCAAAATTCTTGCTTTATATACAGATTTGTAGTCTTTATATACCTTAGAACTATAAACTTTAAAATATGATTTTTACCTCTGTCAGCATTGACAAGTTTTTGGGCAAAGTTCATAATTTTTCGAATCACCAAGTCCATCGAGACCATATCGTGGAAAATTGATCTACATTTACATTTAAAAAATTATGATACAATAGATTATTGGCCGAGCGAAGCGAGCCTTTAATATTCAAAGCACTTGCTTTGTCCGTCTGTTTGTCCAGAAGATTACTCGAAAACTATTGGACCGATTTTAACCAAACTTGGCACGAAGTACCCTTATAGGGTCTAGTTGCGTCATTTCAAAAAAAATTCAGAAGCATATATGGTACTACCTACAAAAGATAATGCTAATCATAACTTCTTACTATCTTAATAGTGACCTAAAAAAAACTAATTTAAAGCTTTATTTGTTCATATTTTTTCTCAGAAATTATTACTTTACAGTCCTCTATGTCATCAAAATTTAAGCAAAATATCCAACTTACTTGACCACATTGAGTAGGAATTCATTTTGTATCTTTTGTTTATTCATTTGCTGATTAATTTCGACATAATGAATTGAAATTCCACCCCAGATGAGATAACTATTCACAATCTCTTCATCTTCACGGAAAAATGGAAGTGTTGGATTTTTTCTCTGAAGTTGAAGAACTCCAAAAAGTTTTCCATCCGATTTAATTATCGGATAGCAGAGTATATGAGCGATTCCACCACCAGTTGAATTTGAATTCGAATTCGAGTTTGAATTTGGATCATCGATAAACGGTCCAATACCTTGGGGAAATCGACTTTCAGCTTCTTTGATCGTTAATCGTAATGGCTTTCTCTCCTTACAACATACACACAATTATTCAAAAAAGATATTTTTAGAAATGACATTAATTTTGCTTTTAACCTAATTAAAATTGCATTAATACTTAATATACTTGTGGATAATTTTATTATACCTTGGCCACTGAGGACGCCATTATGAGGGAATCATCGATATTAAAACTGATGGTCTTTTCTTTCTTCTTACTTCTGCCAATATCACAAAAATTTAATTAAGTACCTACCCTGCCAACTTTCAAGGCTTCATTTCACAAAATTTTATGGACAAATCCAAACACTTTTAATTACTTAAATTTAAATATTACAAATTAAATCCATTACATTAAATAGAAGCCTTAAAATTGGGTGCCGTACAGACTGGTCCAAAAACCGACTGGTCTAATCTCCAATGCAAAATACTGACTCGTCCAAATTACTTATGTAACCTACATAAACATGAATTGCCCAAATATAAATTTTGGATTATATATCGCACTTTTCTTAAAATTTTGTAACTTTTTGATACAGTAAAAATGTAAAATATTGCTTAGAACCCGCAAAATTTTCTAACATATAGGTATACCTACTGATATTTTACGGATTTTGATTATTTCTATGTTATCTAAAAGCATTTTCTATTTTCTATTAAGAAAAGTGAAATAGAATCTAAAATTATAATTTGGGCCAATTCTATTTATAATTTGAACCAGTTGGTTTTTATTTTGACCCAGATTTATTGGACGAGTCGGTTTTTGGACCTATCGGTATACAATCTTAAACTTGAGTCGTTAAATTTTTATGTCATACTGGACTTACTTTGGATTCTGCTGGTTATCTTGAAATAGTCTTAATTCCTCGCCTTGTCTCAAAAAAAGGATGAAATGGTCGGCATTAATTGCTAAATAGATAGTTGAGTTTATAATAAACATAAAATTTATCGTTAATTTGCTAAGTAATTGAAAAATTTTGTCACCTGAACAAATGCAAATTGCGAGTTCCCACATGACGCCTTCTTCAGGACTCTCCTTGTGTAGAGAAATGGCCATCTCCTGAAGCATTATCTGCTTGTTCGAATGAAGTCCGAATTTCCATCTCGACAAACTCGAAGTCCGATGTTTACCCGCTTTCTACATCCCAAAAAATCGCAAAATATTACAAAAATCTGTAAAAATTTTGCAAAAAAAGGAACGAATCACCTACCGTCCTATCCAGTACCCATCCTTAAAGAGACAAAATTAGTTTAAAATATCGAGCATACGAAACAAGGGAAATTTTTCAAAATTTTTCAAATTTTTTGAGAATTTTGGTCAAAAAATCATAACTTATTCTGTACATGGGCTTCAAAAGTAAGGTAATTTTTAACAATAAAATTCATACCTTCAATTGTATCTAAATCTACATTTCGATCGACAAAATCAGTCAAGAATTGTGGATTTTGCTGCAGGTACAATTTGACTTGTTCTATAAAGAAGCAATAAATTCATCAAATTATATTCTAGAACTTTGTCTAACTTTTTTGTACTACTTTTATATCTAGTTGGTATATTACCTGAAGTAATCTCCCGATGTTTCCTACCTATACAAAAGTATACAAGTAGTAATATAGTAATAGGTAGAGAGTTTTTTTTTTTTTTATGGATAAAAATAAATCAAATGTAAACAAAAAAATTCAAGGCTTATTGCACGTTCAAACTATCGTATTATAGTATTATGTTATGAGGATAATTTGTTTGTACAATAATACTTGGGTTTAATGGGAATTACCTGCACAGAGACCTAATTTATAGCAAAGATCCATCGAGGCAGAAAAACCGTTGATGAATTGACTAGTAGAAGGATATTACTCAGATTGGATTACCACCAATGAGAATGCACACTTGCCTGCCTCTACTGAAGGTCAGAGTTCAACAATAGAAGTTTCTAAGACATTTTAAAACAGTTCAAATTATCGAGTAAATTTTCAGACATGTATCTACTAATATGTACTTGTGGACATTCAAATATTTTTAAAAAACTCAAAAAAATCGTTTCAGAAAAGTTTAAAATATCAAAAAATGACAACTGTAGGGTAGATAGGTGCTTAAGTCCCGTGTAAAAGGAATTTATTCAAAAAATCATCTCTATTCTCATTCCTCATGATCATATCAGTAATATCAGTATATGGGCAGTATCAAGTCAATTCAAGATATTAAAATTTTTTCCTAAACCAAATACACTAGGTACTTGGTAGTTATTCAAAAAGTCAAAATTTCAAAATATTTCAGTTCAACCCGACTATTTTACAATACCTCAAATCTATAAATGTAAAAATGACTGCAAATACGTTTGATATTCTCGAAACGAATTTTAAGGTTTCAAACACAATACTTCAAAATAAATATCCGATAAAATAAAGGCTCATTTCCTCAATGAGCTTTATAGTTTTGGTTTTTGATTTGAGACTGACATTGAGATACAATTACTAGTAATAGGGCAAATTTTTTGAATCAACCCTTTTTTTAAAGAAACACAAAAATAGTGAAATTATTTCTCACCATTAGAAATGTATGTAATTAGTAAATTACATTTACAGATAGATTGTTAGATTAACTTATTTTAGGTATAAGTAATAGGTATGTACTTACTAATATTGTTAAAAAAATCTTACCAGAAAAGTAAAATTCAATCACATTTTTACCCCAAAAAATTAATTTTTGAACTCGTTGATCAATTGGGGTTTTTCGATTGTTTTAAAGAAAAATATTTTTTTGTCTCAAATTAGTTCTCAATCCAATACTGTTGATTTGCGATAATTTTGATATAGTGTTAAGAAGTTAGTATAACTTGTACTTGTGGATAGGGTATATACTCTATGGCTGAAAGCAACCGGTGGTATATTTATCATTTCTTGTAACTTGTAAGCATAATATTTGCTAAGGATTCGCTCTGTTCAACGGTATGTTTAACTCTACTCGAACGAACTTGGAGAAACTAATTTCATTTGAGACAGAACCCGAGAAATATACCCAGGTCCCAAAATCAAGAAATTATATGATCCTAAAAATCAACTCAAACTCTAGATACAAATACAATACACGTATACATATACTGATACTCAACCACTTTTAGGTAAAGTTTACGATTGGAAAAGCTAAGCTTTTTATAAATATACCTATGTAGAAGATGTAGATAGACTTTTTCAGTTCGTGTATATACGAGTACAAACTGTAGGGTACCTACATAATACAAACTACTGATACGAGTAGTAGTACCCTACTGATAGCTCACACTAATGTAATTACTAATTTGCTAATTAATAATTACTTAAGTTCTATCTATATATATAATCATAAATGTAAGGCAAAAAATTGATTATATCAAAAAATTGATAGATAAACACAGGATTTGAGAAATTGTAAATATATCTAGAGTTTTTTGGGAGAAACTTTCTTTTTTTGATTTTTCCTCAGATTCTAATTTTTTTTGTCAAACTACGGATAGTATTACTACACTACATAGATACTTAAAGCCTATAGACTTTTGGCTTGTAAATATTTTTTGGCAATTTTTGTCATTTTATCAATTGGCCAAATGACCAGTAATAAGTTATATCAGTACATAGTGCTATATTTTATGAGAAATACCTGCGTATCTTAAGTATCTTAATAAAAGATACAATTCAATTCTGAGAGTTCTGATTCTGATGAGACTTAGGTATATGAGAGTCTTGAGAATCGATCAAAATAACTTTAACTCAATTTCTTAAGCTCAAAGACAAAATGATATTTAATACACATACAGCTAGGTAAGGTAAGGGTTCTATTCTATAAATACCCTGTATAAGGTATTCTTAATACCCCTAACCTTCTGCTTCTGCCTACGATAATAAGTATGTACTCGTATCAGTATAACAGTAGACAGTAGAAATAATAATGGTAGTTTAGTTAAATAATAGGGATTATATTATTGTGTACTGTGTACCTACTCCTAATATGCCTTACAATACAATAATACTCATATACTTATCTAAATCTAAATTGCAAAAATCTAATGATATCTACGGTATTCGATAATCTACGTCAAAAAAAGTAATCAATACAGATAGGTATCGTAGGCCTGTCTTTGCTTATTACTTAACTTTATTATTATACTGATCTAAGCAGCATATATGGTACTTGTACATAAGTACTACATACAGCAACATACACAATGTTTTCATTTTCTTTCAAGTAGTTTCTTAGAATTAGTAGTATTTCAATTAATGGTCAGAGAAAGTAAAATTGTACCTATAATTAACCTATACACCTACTTACATTCTTACTTATTTTGCTAAAATTATCTATATATATACCTCATCTAAAGTCAAAATCCAAGCTTTTTTACTGTTATTTTCAATTGTTATTATCTAGTTAGAAAAACCAATTTTGGGTTATTTTTGACTCATAAATATAAATTTTCCTACATTTACCTATGGTTTAATAGTATTAAAAAGATGCTGGTGTACCTAGAAAGGACTATTATGTCAAGATAATTTTATTACTAATACGGTTTATTTTCATTACTTTCAATTATTATGCTCAAGTTTAAAGTTTCAAGTTAATGAAATCTCTAAAAATAAGCATTTTCTATTAAAAAAGAGATCATTGTAAATTTTGCATTTTTGCCGTATAAAAACACTGAATTTTTAATAAATCTGGTATGTGAAAAATTAAATTCCTTATCAAATTGAGATTTTAATAAAAATAAATAGGGTAGGGTACAGATAATATAAGAAATACAAGTATCCTACCTAGTTAGTAGACGACGAATGAAATAAATGACAAAAAAAGGTAATTTTTAAACAAAAATCAAGAGTATTAGGTATAACATCGTCCCCTTTTATCGATATTGATGTTGGGTCGCTTTTTTAGTTTGATGAATTTTGGGCTTCCTTTCAGCTTCCTCAGCTTCTTCTTCCTTCTTTTCTTCTTCAAGAAGATCTTCATCAAATTGATCCCTACTAAAAGACTTCTTTTTGATCTCATTACATCGGAAAGTCCATTGTTCTATATTGTATGTACAATTGTCCAATAGTTCTTTTGTTTCAGGAATCATTTTGGCTAAAATTGTAAATGCTGGCTCGCAAAATTCTGTCATGAATTCAGCCTATGAATAAATTAAAATCAAGAGTCATATAGCGTATTATACATAGTTAGTTAGCTATAAGTAATACTGCAACTGGTATCATAACAAAATTATTAATTTACTTCAAGACATGGCCTTTGATCCAATTTCTCTCGATCTCGATTACTATCTATTTGTTTGCCCTCATCTTTGGATAAATCTCCTTCCAGATAAAATTCTTCAAAGATTTCAGAATGAACTCCAGTCTATAATATAATTAATAATTACAAAACAAATATTATCTGAAATCTGAAGTTGCTTTTATGTTTATAAAGATACTTAGGTATGTATTTCTTTAACTTACCCAAGGTTTTGCATTAGAACTTAAATCACAGCAAGTCATTACCAAAGATTGGAGAATAAGTCTGAAATTCAAATTCATTATAAATAGGTATAGGTGCATATTTGAATAAAAATTAAAAGCTAATATTAATATATACACTATATAGAGTACATACTTACCTATTTTCCTCGGTCATTTCGACATCTAAATTTGGATTCAAACTGTTCATTTTGGATCGATTTGCAACAAAATTAGCAAGATCTGTCGCTAAAATGCAATACTTTATATTCTCCAGTAACTCTTTGTAGGTTGTCATTTCAAACTTGATGAATAAATTGTGTCCTTCCTGTAAAAATTGAAATTAGCGCACATTGGTTTATAGAATTATATTAATCGTATCGTAAGTTTTCTTACTTGTTGCAAAATATTCACTGTAGTGTCAAAATGATGATGCTAAATAAAAACCGATTTAGATATAATTCGACTGAATTTATGAATATTTATCTTGCTACAAACTTACTTCCATAATTGACGTTGAATACAATGATGCTAATGGACTTGCAGTATCAGTCAAAAAACGGTTAGAGCTACCTCGATGATCAAGATCATGGCATATAATGGCCACAAATAAAGCTAATTGCTAAAAATTACAATTTTTTTTAGTCTTTAAATTAAAAGAATATATTATAGTCGTTGACATTTTAGGTACCTCATGGAAAGTAAAGATATCTGTCCGTTTCAAAATACAATACATTGTATTTGTAGTACTAAAAGCATGGCTGAAGTTATGATAAGGGACCTATGAGAATAATTAAGAATATTTACAATAATTAAGTTAGCATTAATAAAAAAACATCTAAGGAATTTCTACTCACCCTTCTATAATTCTTTGAAACTGTAAGTATAAATCGAACAATTGTTGGAAAATCGAATCTTTGAAGGTCAAAAAGGTCGGCAAACATGTAAATGACCTGAACAACCTTCTCATCAAATGTTAACATTGATGGATGAAATGAAAAACTAATAAAAATTCATTTGTAGGGACAATTTAAAGTTTAAAATTGCATAATTATATATTTAAGATTTAAGCTTACGAATTAATCCCAATTAAAGGTTTTTCGACACCTTTTTCCAAAACTTTTTCAACATCTGATTCTTCGCAAACCATATGATACGAAAGCATTTCAAATGCAATTTTGATGAAATTTTTTGATGTGATTAATTTATCATAGCAATTTGCCTGCCATAGAGCCAGCCCGCAAAATATTCCAAAGCCTTCAACAGCTATTCAAAAAAAATTAATTACATTATTGAAAGATATTCAATCAAAATTGAAATCATTATTCATTAATTATTCACAAGACTTTTACTTTACCTGATTCATCCCTTTTGGAGAAAGCTCCTGACTTTTTATTGACACACTCAATTACTCCAATAATCTAAAAAAAATTAACAAGTCAATTTCTAAGCAAAAAATGTGTTCTACAGATACAGATATGTCTTGCAATATTTTTGAACTGCTATATTTTGGTTTATTGTGCGAGCGAAGCGAGCACTTACTATTCAACTTTGCTTGCACTTTGTCCGTCTGTCTGTCTGT